>JAWQFJ010016227.1:7500-28097 GCA_034096865.1 Theodoxus fluviatilis
CAGCATTCAACCCAGCCTTCAGGCAGGATCTGTGCAGACACAGCATTCAACCCAGCCTTCAGGCAGGATCTGTGCAGACACAGCATTCAACCCAGCCTTCAGGCAGGATCTGTGCAGACACAGCATTCAACCCAGCCTTCAGGCAGGATCTGTGCAGACACAGCATTCAACCCAGCCTTCAGGCAGGATCTGTGCAGACACAGCATTCAACCCAGCCTTCAGGCAGGATCTGTGCAGACACAGCATTCAACCCAGCCTTCAGGCAGGATCTGTGCAGACACAGCATTCAACCCAACCTTCAGGCAGGATCTGTGCAGACACAGCATTCAACCCAGCCTTCAGGCAGGATCTGTGCAGACACAGCATTCAACCCAGCCTTCAGGCAGGATCTGTGCAGACACAGCATTCAACCCAGCCTTCAGGCAGGATCTGTACAGACAAAAAGAAAAACATCTTAAAGCAATGACGCGTCAGGGTCCTTACCTCAGAGAAGAAGCAGGGGCGCGTTGCTTAATTAGCCTACCTCAGTTCGGTTCAGTTGACAAATAATAGGCTGATGTCAACATATGTCAAACATTTGACCGCCTTTACATCTGCTTTCATCATGTTGACACATGTTGACACCGGCCTTTACATCTGCTTTCATCATGTTGACACATGTTGACACCGGCCTTTACATCTGCTTTCATCATGTTGACACATGTTGACACCGGCCTTTACATCTGCTTTCATCATGTTGACACATGTTGACACCGGCCTTTACATCTGCTTTCATCAAGTTGACACATTTTGACACCGGCCTATTCCTCGCAAGATCTTGCGAGGTTCCAAGCGTAAGCAACGCGCACCTGCTACTACCATTAGTGACGTCACACTCTGGCATACGGCGCAAACAGGTTTTGGAAATTCCCGTAGGCAAGTACCGACAACATGGAGAGACAGCCATCAAAGACGGTCGTACAACCCCTTTCAGAAAAGACGCAGGACAACGTTCTCACTTGACATTAAAGCGACCGAGGTAAAGAATGCAGAGCAGCCACTTTTCTAGGGCACAGAACAGTAAACAACGTCTTCCTGGTGGCAGCAGCAGCGGTACCGCATTACTGCCTCTGTCGCTAGGGGGCGTACGTGCTTGATTAGGCAAACCCAACCCCAGTTTTCGAGAACGCGTAAAGGTAAAGGTGCTCCCTTTCATATTGCGACTTTCCACCCATTGATGGGTGCTCAAACCGCACACATTTACACCCCACCCCCTACCCCCACCCGCACCCCAGAGCTGAAGTCAATTCGCGTATTACTGTGTGACTGCAGCAGTACCACAATGCCGCATCTGTGGCGAATGCGATAAAGCAGGCCAAGCCCTTAGCTTTCTGTTGCACAGAGCAGTCATCACGTACCTCTTCCTGGTGGGCGAGTGCTGCAGTGTCGCCTCTGAATGAATGCATGCATAAAAGAAAGAAAGAATGAACGAATGAATGGATGAATGAATGAATGAATGAATGAATGAATGAATGAATGAATGAATGAAGTTTTACGTCCCATCAGTCTTTATAGGCTATGTAAAGCCATTGGTCACAAACTCGCTGGAACAGGTTAGAGAAATTTCAAGTCACGATTTTCCCAGTTATTCGCCTTTTTTTTTTAAATCGCGTTGGGAGGCGCGGTGGGTCTATGGCCAGAGAAGAGTTCACTATGGGTCATATGGTAATTAGCAGCACAGCCATGATGGTAGGTTACACAACTTCCGGTGCTATATGTCAGGGTATGTTTCGGGTCTGTGTTGAGGAGGGATTATCGCTAGATCGTGGCAAAAGAATGTCATTAAAGCATGCAAAAAGTTTAATTAGATTTTAAAAAATAATCGAAAATTATCATAATAGACTATTGTAATGTATACTGGCTGCACAAAACCCACAGAAGATAAGTAAACAAACCACACCGTACGTACCTAGCAGACAAACACGATCGAACCGTAGCCACTAGCCAGCCGACGATCGAGCTAGTGTGCTATAATGTTTCATGTAAAGCTCGAATGAGTGGCAGCAAATAACTGTTTAGTTGTGGCTTGAATTGACAATTTCGTTACCTTGGCCTGGCGAGGACCGAAAATTCACGAACATCAAGTCGATGAGTGATCAACTTGCCCGCACTTGGCGTAATAATGTAACTTGAAGATAGGGTCGATGATGACAAAAAAGTGGCATTAAAACACAAAACAAAATGGCGAGGAAATAGTGGCAGCCTGTAGCAGCCAAAAGTTACTCCCGGCCAAAAGTTACTCCGGAAGTCATCGCAGAGTTATCTGCTCGGCTTTTTCTTTATGCGATTTACCGCTCCTGCACCTGTTCTTTGCATGGAATATATCCCGACAAACGACGCATTAGTTTCTTTACGAGTTTTTGTGTTTTTGGTGCATTTGTGTAGTTTATCACATAATATAGAGTTCAAAAAAGTTTTCCCCCGTGCAAAGCCGTCTCCGCTGCCGGAAATGATATGGGAGTCACCTCCCTGTAGTCTATTTGTAGTCTGGTTTTATAAAACGCGACCGTTGACTGACTTTGCACGCCCGGGAGTTATGCTAAGATCCGGCCGCGTTAATATATCTGCGTTTTGTGACAAACGTCTTGCTCGGCGGTACTGTACTCCATGCACCTTAACGGTGCGCGTGATTCGGGTGTAATCTTAAGCTAAACGACGTTCCGAATGTTTCCGACTTCGACCATTTCAGCAGCGCCAATAAACGTCGTTTAGCTTAAGATTACACCCGAATCACGCGCACCGTTAAGGTGCATGGAGTACAGTACCGCCGAGAAAGACGTTTGCACAAAACGCAGATATATTTACGCGGCCGGATCTTAGCATAACTCACCGGGCGTGCCAAGTCAGTCAGGCGGAGTGGCGGGTGCCGTCTCTTTTTAGAGTGGAATTCTCAGCACGTCCCGAGCAGATAACTCTGCGATGACTTCCGGAGTAACTTTTGGCTGCTACAAGCCGTCGCCACTTTCGGAGTTATTTGTAGAAGCCAAGTGCTTTCAGCCATGTTGGTAGGAGGCGAGCTAAGCTGTGCTTCAGGAGACGTGCAACCATGCCGACTTCTTGCTGCATGAAAGATTGTTTTAACAACCAACTAAAAGACAAATTAACAGGAGTCAAACGCTCCTCTATTTCCTCGCCATTTCGGCAGGTCAAGGCCGATTTCGGCAGGTCAAGGCCGATTTCGGCAGGTCAAGGCCGATTGTGACGTGCGCGTGTCTATAAATAGGTTTTGTGCCGTCGCTTGCGATAACAACAAAAAAATGGCGGCAAGACGGCCACAAACGATGCGATGCGATATATTTCAAGAACCGCCTTCACATCTTCGATGGAATCGACAGTTCCGATGATTTCATTTTCATTTTCCTCCAGAAGAGTAAAGGGGAGCGCGGTTGCACCATGATGATGCCGAGAATGACCTGGCTCATGAATAAGGCTGAAATGGTCGAAATCGGTGGTTATTCTGACCTTTGACCGCACCCATCACTCCACCTGACTGACTTCGCACTCCCGGGGAGTTATGCTAAGATCCGGCCGCGTTAATGTATCTGCGTTTTGTGACAAACGTCTTGCTCGGCGATACTGTACTCCATGCACCTTAACGGTCCGCGAGATTCGGGTGTAATCTTAAGCTAAACGACGTTTCTTGGCAGTGTATTACAACCGAATCACGTGGAGCACAAAATTAGCGCAGCTGAGTGCGAGTTGAGTGCGAAATCTGGGTCACGTGGCGGCGTCTATTTTCAAGGTTCGTGATTGGCTGACTCAAAGCCAGGTCATTCTCGGCTTTTTTATGTTGCCGCCATTTTTTGGTTGTTATCGCAAGCGACGGCTCAAAACCTATTTATAGATACGCGCACGTCACAATCGGCCTTGACCTCCAAAATCGGCCTTGACCTCCGAAATCGGCCTTGACCTGCCGAGATGGCGAGGAAATAGTGACGACAACGCGGTCTCCGGCCATTCTCCCTTCCAACTCTCAGATGAGTGGTCGCCCCTGTTGCTAGGGGGTTGCGGGCGTGTGAACATGCGCACTGAAGCTCGACCGAGTTCAAAGCGTGACGTCGCGTCGAGTCCTCCCCGTCAGGATGGATTTGTTTTCTGCGCGGAGTCATTTGTTTTGTCCCTGTGTTCATGGACGTCGACCCAAAACAAGAACCTGCTTCTTTATCTTGTCTCAGCCTGACCTGCCTGTGACCCCAATTTAGGTGGAGACGGTTGCCAGTTGGCCCTCAAACGTTATCACGGGCACCCTGGTGGTGAGACAGGGCGTTGCGATATGTTTGTGCCAAGGACTGAATTATTCTTTCCATCGTCTCTCAACTCTTGTTGCCTCTAGTGTGGGAATTATGAATTTTTCAGGATCGCGTGATGAGAAATCGTGTAAAGTGATGGGAAATATTTCAAAGACCATAGCGATGGCGTATGTCTACTGACGAAGGTTTTGGGGAGTAAATCCTGACAAAACAAACATCCAGATGATTCAAGCATTCGATGACCTTTTTTCCCCCCTTTTTTTTCTCCGAGCAAAAAAAAAAAGGGTCTCGTTTCAAAACTGCCACTGTGACTGTAACTCTTTGCGTTTTGAAAAAGATGCTCACTCTTTTCTCTGCTGTCCTCAAGTGTGCGCACTGTCCCGTCATGTCATTGTCACCGCAGTGGCAATTCTCATTACTTGTCAACACTTGATGATATCAATCTTTTATTCTGTCCTCGTTTTGGAGAACATTCTGGGCGGGGTTGGAGGTGGGGGACGCTTCTGAACAGCACTCAGTAACCGGTTTTACTTCTCGGTGGGTGAGGCTATGCAGGTGAAGCATCTTGCCCCAGGATGCAACTGTAGGATCTTCTCTGCTTCAAATGCCGAACCTGCCAGGTGCAAAGCCACCGCAGGCAAGCCCTGCTATTATCTTGCTTGACGTCAAAGTAGAAATGGCAGTACATGCACGGGTCCATCACACAGGTGCTTGAATAATTCACCATGCAGCCTTAGTTCTGGCTCCCGTATGGGTCATACGCACTGAGTATCATATAGCTTGGTGCTCATCCGTCTGTTTAGATTCAGCCTATAAGTGTTTGATAGAAGGAGGGAGGCATGGGTCAATTGATCTGAAATTGGAATTCAAAGCCCAACATCATCCCTCAAAGTAAGCCTATTCAGGAACAGCCTCTGTTCCAAACTCCTCAATCTCTGGTGCTGCAACTACCAGTTGTATTTGGTCTCGAGTGGCCTCGGCCGTAGATTGCGGTGTGCCATGTACTTTACGTTTCCACACCGTGCTAGTTTCTCTACACGAAACGTTGTGACTCGCTCAGGTTCTTTGAGTTTTGGGTAGACAAAAAATAGAAAGAAAGGAAATCAGTGAAATGAAAATGACGGAAGGAGTGAGAATATCGCATGGTCTCCTAATTCTGGTCCTCCAGCTGCTGTTCTTCCTCCTGCTGCTACTCTTCCTTCTGTTCCTCCTTCTCCTACTTCTTCTGCTCTTTTCGTGTTCCTCCTGTTCTAGCTTCTTCTGCTCCAGCTGCTCCTGCTGCTGCTGCTGCTCCTCCACCTCCTTCTAAACTTCCCAATCCCCCACCTCATCTTCTTTTTCTCCTTCTTATTATTCGTTTGCAAACCAATGGGAACATTATTCGAAACTAATCTGCAAATGATTTTACTCATGGATAAGTAAAAAGGATGCCTGCTGATCTTGCCCATTAGGGCTTGGGTATGCAAATGGATGGATGGGTAAGGCTGGGTGTGTCGGAGTGGAACGTTATTGCATGGCTCCGTACATGGCGCTTACCATGTTAAAGCGACTTTGGCGTCACCACTGCATCGATCCTCAGGGCCAGATTTAGCAACGCGCCGTCAGGGGCGGAGCACCGAGTCGTGACTGACGAGGAGTGTTCGTGAGAAGGGAGATCACAGGCTTGGAATAGGATGACTTTTCATGAAGGAAGACGAGCGCTAGGTAGACTTATGCTAATACAGAGGAAACCTTCGTTCTACCTCAAGGCAGCGGTGCTTGCTGTGCTATGGTAGTGAAGAAAGACAGAGCAATGGTCAGCCCGGTGTCAGAGATGATGAATGATGGTGTAACCTCTTGTTCTTGTGGTTTCGTAATGAACAACAAGATGGCGGAAAGGCACGCTAAAGCACACTTTATGCTTTATATAATGAAGACTCTTTCGTGTGACGTGTATAAGTCAAAACAAATTCCCAGCGGGTATTTATCATAAGTGTTTACATGTCTATTGAATGAGTGTAGTTTTGGCAAAAGTTGAGTTTATGTTCGGGTCACAACTGTCATCTGCATTTAGTCGTGGAAACCTTTCGGTAGCGTGGGAGTTGAGTTTAGTAAGTGTGAAGGCGAATGCCTCACCATGTTTCATGACCCAACTTTCCAAAACCACATTGCACATAATGATTTAAAAGATAGAACAATCCGAAATGATCGTTAGCACACACTTTCTTATGCCAAGAAACTTCTCTTCAATGAAATCACCATAGTTACAAATCCTACATCTTTGTGCATTGCCTACAGTGGGCTGCCTGCTTTCCGAAACCAACACGTGAAATCCCCTCGCCGGGCAGCAAAGTAACTTTGCATGGGTAACAAGTGAATATGGAGAATTTCTTCAAATGGCTTTTGTCTGTACAATTCTGCACTGACTGGCCCGCTCCTTTATCTTCAGTAAGCATGCTCTCACCTCACTCTCGCGTCCACTAGCGGCCGCCAGCGTGGCATGACTACCTGTGTAGAGTGGGAGTGCTCGTCATGAGTGCTAGGAAGCCTCAGATAGGACATTCCCGCCAATTCCTTTGTGCTGACGATCCCCTCTGTTGGGAGCAATCCCTTTGTTTACATTGGTACTTATGAGTGACAGCTGCTTCCCTGAGCTGCCTTCTCTCTAGAGAACACACAGAACGGGAGGGAGGGGAGACTTAGGTGCGTGCCGAGTATTCAGGCTTTGCAGACTCTTCCTCTCTGCCCTAAGAAAGAACTGAGTGAGGTACAAGACGTTCTATAAACTTTCCAACTCCATTCACAAGACACAACACGTACATCATCATCATCGTCAATGTTGCCTACGTCGATGTCATCGTAATCGTTATCATGGTCAGCGCTCCTTGACAATTCAATTTAAGATTACAACCACAGAGCTCTTCGATTTTTAAAGTAATTTTTTAACATACCCTACCTGGTATTTCAGCGTGTACGTAGTGTCAACGTGCGCTGGTATCTTTTCTTATAAGGAACTTTGGTGTGTGAAAAAACAAGAAGCATTGTCATGATAATAACCACATTAGCAAGAACCAGGACCACAGTCACCACCACCACCACCACCTCTATCACCACCTCCACCATAGCAGCAGCACTAGCACCACCGTTCACAATGAGATCGCGGTACTATGAATAATAGCCATGTCCCGGAACTACCAGAAATACCACCTGAAATAGTTTTTCATGATCCACTTTCAAGACGTGACTAGTGCAAACAAGGCATGCAGTCATGGCAAGCAAACCCTTCGATCATTCTTTGTAGCGGGGGCGCCCGTAACATTCTTTGTAGCGGGGGTGCGCGTAACATTCTTTGTAGCGGGGGTGCGCGTAACATTCTTTGTAGCGGGGGTGCGCGTAACATTCTTTGTAGCGGGGGTGCGCGTAACATTCTTTGTAGCGGGGGTGCGCGTAACATTCTTTGTAGCGGGGGTGCGCGTAACATTCTTTGTAGCGGGGGTGCGCGTAACATTCTTTGTAGCGGGGGTGCGCGTAACATTCTTTGTAGCGGGGGTGCGCGTAACATTCTTTGTAGCGGGGGTGCGCGTAACATTCTTTGTAGCGGGGGTGCGCGTAACATTCTGTGTAGCGGGGGTGCGCGTAACATTCTTTGTAGCGGGGGTGCGCGTAACATTCTTTGTAGCGGGGGTGCGCGTAACATTCTTTGTAGCGGGGGTGCGCGTAACATTCTTTGTAGCGGGGGTGCGCGTAACATTCTTTGTAGCGGGGATGCGCGTAACATTCTTTGTAGCGGGGGTGCGCGTAACATTCTTTGTAGCGGGGGTGCGCGTAACATTCTTTGTAGTGGGGGTGCGCGTAACATTCTTTGTAGCGGGGGTGCGCGTAACATTCTTTGTAGCGGGGGTGCGCGTAACATTCTTTGTAGCGGGGGTGCGCGTAACATTCTTTGTAGCGGGGGTGCGCGTAACATTCTTTGTAGCGGGGGTGCGCGTAACATTCTTTGTAGCGGGGGTGCGCGTAACATTCTTTATAGCGGGGCTGCGCGTAACATTCTTTGTAGCGGGGGTGCGCGTAACAGCCTCCTACTCGGGGCGACTGCGCCGGACTGTAAATCGCGGAGAAGCTTCAAAACAAAAAATAAAGTCACAAACAGAGCAAAACCGGCAGCATAAATGAGTTTCCGTTCGATAATAACTGCCTCGAAAACCTGTCCAGCCTTTTTGAAGAATGGCGTGTGGTTGCACTAAAATTGTGTTTTGGTGACAGAAAACAAGCGCTTTTCTTAGAAAGCTGATTCCTTATTTGGTGGGGCGCTTCAAAGAACAACAAAAATACCAACACAAACACAAACAAAACCAGCGATAGAGAGTTTCCCGTTCGATGATTGCATTGTAAAGTTGTGGAGGCTCCACATGACTGCACTGGGGATGTTATTGTTCTGCTAAAAGCGGAGGAGACGCTGAGCTTTGAAAGATGCATGGTCAGCAGAACTGACGCACCAAGGACTGTTGATTGACCCACAAAACGCGTTGCTCTCCATCTTCCTCCGGGACTGTCACCTGCTGAAGCCTTTGCAAAGGTCAAAGGTAAGAGGAAATGTGCACGGCGTGTGTTTTCCTCCCATTCTGTAAACCCGAGTCAGTAGTGACTCTGGCACAGTTCGCAATGAATGCGTAATAGGCTTGACCCTTCGCATTACAGCCTTGCGCCAAAAATAGTTCGTTCTGATACTATTTTTTTCTCCACTTTTTACAGAAATCATTCAGATGTCAAAACTTGTTTCCATTTTAACACAAACATTTTATTGTATCGAATAAACGCTTGTTTGTTGTCTCAACAACAGTAAGTTAAGAGTTTTGTGCGAAATAGTCTTAGAACTACTTTAACGGCGTATCCCACAAGCCTCTCGTGTGACCTCCGTTTGCATAAATTGGCCGAAAACCTTCCATCACGTGATGTGCTAGAGATACTTTTGCCGGTAGGCGAAATCTCTAGTTTACTAGAATGTTTTCCTCCCTCCTTCTCTGCAACCCCTTCCAGCCTTCCGACATCCTGTACAGAACTGCTCACTTGGTGTTTCGCTCTCTACTCAAGGCCTAAGCACTTCCATTTGAAACCATGTGATTTCCTCAAATCTTCCTCATTGCTGGTACAGAACCGCTAATTCAGTAAACTGATCGCCCTTCTGCCTGGAGTTGGCAGCTATTGTCCAACAACTTTTGTAGGGACATGAATGGTGAACTGATTTTGCTAAGTGCGTGCGATCGTGAGCGAGTTCTCATATGCTGCAAGGAAAATGTAAGATGGAAGTGGACTGCTTAATATTTTAAATACATTCATCATTTCATGCATCCATTCAATTATTTATTTGTTCATTATTCATCGTCTCTTCATTCCTTCATTCACTTGTCTATTTATCCTTTCATCCATCCACCCACCCATCCACCCGTCCGTCCGTCCGTCCATCCATCCACCCACCCATCCACCCTTCCATCCATCAATGTTCGTATGTCTGTGTGTCTTTTACTAATTTGCTGCTTCCTTTGTTCAAATATAAATGCAACTTTTTACAGCGGTTGTTTGGAATCATGCAGCAGCTTGTGGTATGGCTTTCCGGTGTCACGTGACACAGAGGAAATTCTCCGAACAGATCTGTTATTAGTCATGGAGAAGAAGCTACCGTTCCTTTAGAAAGCTATGAAAATGGCTGATCTATTGAAATTCGTCTTCCTGAAATGGGTGGTAGCTCATCCAGCGCAAACTTTTTTCGTGTGTGAAAGTTTAAAGCGAAAGATACTTTAATGTCAAAATCCTGTTTTAAGACAGTGAAATAGATGCAAGTTTGTTGACCCCCAAATTCCTCCGTGAAAGTTTCAAGCGACAGACACCTTTATTGGCATATTTATCAGAGTTCATCAATGACTGAAGTAGGAATATTGCTGGGTCATCACCAGCGAAGGAATGACCGAGTTTGACCCCACGTTTCGGTGGACATAAACTCACACCTCGGGGGAGACTGGACAGTGAGATAGATGCGTGTTGGTGATAAATGAACTTCGACAGGGCCATCACTATCAGGGAAAGTACTATCAAATCCCGAGGCTCGAAGTAAAGGTGTGGTTTTTTTTTATAGCGACTTACACCCTTTGTCTGGGTCTCAAACCGCTTACACTTTACCCCCTGATCACTGGGCATCTTCGTCAATCCTCACTGGTACCTCACAACAAACATAGTGACATACATTTAAGACGCACACAGTCAGGTACCAGCACCAACTCCGCTCCCTGGGGAGTATTCCAACCCGATGCTGGCGCTTGGCCGCATACAAGGGTTAATCGCACAACGTTTTTGCCAATATGCAACCTATTCAGATGTGGAGATTCCTCTCATGCTGTTGTGAGAGAGATCGAAACGATTTAATCCTGATCTTTATTGCTGACCTTAGTTATGCACGGTCACACAGTCTAGAGGCCGTCAGCGTCAGCGAGCACACCACAAAGCCACGGACTGTCAGGCTGTGCCATCGTGACCATTCATTTTTGCGCAGATGGAATGCTGCGTCCTCTGGGGCCTGGTGCAGGAGTTAAATCTTGCGTAACGCAACATTCTACGACTTTGCTTTCAATAAGAAGTAATCTTCCACAAAGGCTCCCTTTCTGACGCAGATTCCTTGTCTAAATAATAACCGCTCTGCAATGTTCGTTGGCCTCGTTTCAAGCACACCAAATGTTCACCCTAGAAGCCCACTGTTTCCTCCAAACTATAATAACCCCGAATTCTCTTTTAGGGTGACAAAACAACGTCTGGTCTCTTGTTTCAAACACATGACATTTTCATGCAAAAAAACCTACTGTTTATTCCACACTGCTGTAACCCTCAATGTCTTCTATGTAATCCTATGAACAATGACCTATTCATAAAAACTAAGTTTTCCTCCTTTCGAATTTTAAATCATTACGCTTTGGCATCTACGTCAAGATATAAAATGTATGCAGAAACCAAAACGTTGCGCTATTCTGTTCATAGGTTTAGGAAAATCTGAGCTATGGATATGGTCGCAAAGTAAAGACATAAAAATCTCAACACTGACATACGAGGCTTGTTCAGGAGGCGCAGCGTTGCAAAGCGCTGCTCAGCGCTGCATGTGATTCACTCCTGAACAGCAATTTTGGGGCGCGATTCACTCAGCGCTGAGCAGCGCTTTGCATCACCGATCCGAGGTGATTCAGACGATTTTGCATCATTTTCAAAATGGCGTCTTCGATCCCGCACTGGCCGTCGATGCGTAAAATAACCCTCAGAAACATCCTTTTGGGACTGGAACGGGCTTTGTTTGCCCCAAGCGCTCTGTATGCGCGAGTAATGGCAAGTAAGGATGGCACAGCAGTGGACTTTATTCATGCAGAATACATTTAAACGTGCATAAACGATGTCTGTGGCAAAGAAAACACTTTCTTAGCGTCTATCTACACAACATGGGGCGCAGAAGATTTACCTCCCCTTTAACAAGTGAAGCGCTGCACAAAATCTGTAGGTGTTCAGGAGAGGCAAAGAGCGCTCAATTGCCAACATGAAGCGCTCATGCAGCGCTTCGTACTTTCAAACAAGCCTACGGTGCCTAACCCCTCGCACCTATTTGGCCGACATCTGGAAACGAGGCTAAAGAACATCCATCTCATTTTGCGATGGAGGGTATTTATTTGAAGTTTTTTTTAAGTAATCAAACACGCGTTGTCGAAACCGTCTTGATGATACGATTTTTTCTTATATCTGGTGGGTTCGAAATATCAGCCTCTAGTTTCCCAAAGCTATTTACCGTTTCCACCAAGGTGATGTTAGTAATTCATGACAGGGTTCTCTGCTAGTCCCTGTGTGAACATCCAGTTCTAGACCAGATGCGATATCTGTTCGAAAGTTCACTGAATTGATCATGAACACACTTCTCACTTCAGGACAATTACGTCAATGCGATAGAAAGTTCATTGAACTGATTTGAATTCAAACGCGCATGTACTAGTCACTTGTCAACAAAGGATTTGAAATAGACATCACGAGGATGCTGTCACTGAGTAGGGGCGGTTGCACTGTACAAGTACGCTCGCTTGCAAATGGTAGCCTTGACCCCTTCCGTTCTGACGTCACGTCACATTTGTAGGTCTTGTTATAAGTGGAGATATTTTATTTTAAGTCAGTTCATTGTACACTTTAAGAGCCAGCCAGGCCTCAAATCTCTCTCTTAGAGAAACCAGCCAGCCCTTGGAATGTTCTGCACGAACGTGAGAAATTGGACAGAACAAAGAGAATTAAGCTAACATTCTGCTGCGTAGATTGTGCCGAGAATATAATTGGTCAGTGGAGAGAACAAAGGCACCAACGTGACAAGGGCGAACAAAGACCCTACTAACAAAGACACTGCACAGATGGTGTCTAGAGTGTGATTGGTCAGTGAAAGGCATCCCACAAACTATAAAGGGAGTAAAATAGACCATAGTTCAACAGAGTTCACGCGTACAACTGATTTCCTGTGGCTGTGGAGCGTAGTCGAGTCTAACGCACCGTGGCTGTATTTCGATGACCTTCTTTTGCTGTGTGTTGCATCGAATTGTGCATTGACATTGAAGTATGCATTGTAAATTTGCTGTTTTCTTGAATAAATGAATGTTATTTTCAACCTCCACCATCTCTCTCTCTGTCTCTCTGTCTCTCTGTCTCTCTGTCTGTCTCTCTCTCTCTCTCTCTCTCTCTCTCTCTCTCTCTCTCTCTCTCTCTCTCTCTCTCTCTCTCTCTCTCTCTCTTACACCCTACTGCTTGGGCGTGCAATGCACGCGATGTGACAGCGCCCAAGGACAAGCAGATGGGCGTGATTCGACACCTCCGCCAGAAGACAAGCGTTATCAGGCAGCCACGCTTGACCGGACCCTCACCAACAGCGTCATGTCTGACCCACGGACAATTCTAGGCCTGACCCACTACCAGCGTCACGCCTGACCTACGAGCAGCCTCAACGCGAAGGGGAGACGTTCCACGCTACCCCCCCTTCCCCCAAGCATCAGAATTAAAGATTTCCCGAGCCGACCCATCTGACCCGGCCCTCCATGTTCATCCTTCTACAACCCTGTTGAAAAGGCTCTACGCTCAGCAGTGATCAGCTGAATTGAACACTCACAGATAAGTGTAACTATTGAAAGGCTGGCTGGCTAAACATAGTATGACTTAATGCTTTGAATTAGTTATATTAAGAATTATCCTTACTTCCATATTATTAAAGTTATCTTTAAAGTCAAATTCCACCTACTTATCTTCTCTGTGTAGTCTCGTTCACCCTTGATTGCATGGAAAGAAAGTGGATGTTACAAGACGGCAAGATAAACCCCTAGACAATTTCTCTTAAGTGAGAGATCAAGAGCCCCGTCTCTTAACAGTCTGCACTGGGATGTTGAGCTCAGGGCAGTCAAGGTGAGACAAAGGAAGATAAATCTGACATTTATTGGCAGGGAAACTGTAAAGACTGCCCCTTCTTCAAATCGTTTCAGCTCAGCGGGAGAGGGAGCGAGAGTGAACTGGACTTCAGGCGCGTTTGTTAGGCCCAAAATCTCGCGATTCTCCCTGAATGGCTAGTCGAGACGATTGAGACGCTCCTACAGCTAGAAAAACGGCCAATCATCTCGCAAGGCGGAACAATATGGCTGCGTCCTGGCGCCAGAGTCGGTGAAGAAGTTGCCGAGAGACGAAATAATTGACGATTCAGATATCACATCAGTTTTTCACTTGATAGAACACACCATGGTGTCATATCGAATGGCACGGGAACTTTTTTAACGAAAAAAAGCAACCCGGGTTCAACTGTAGACAATTTTGTCAAAAATGTTAGGTTCGATTCATTTTGATCTATTCAACGGACATAATTCATAGAGCGTACGTATACGGTGTTGCGTGTTTGCAAGCGATAAAAACATATTCGGCAGTGTATGTCCAGAAATAACCTATACACCTACTCCTCAAGATATACAAATGAATATTTGAACAGCAAATAATTCCGTGTACGTACACTTTTCCATTCTCGGCCCCTGAGAAGCACATTACACACACCCAAACACCAGACCAACTCGCACTGTGTCCGCCATTTGGCTCATCCGGGTCACTGCAGCAGGAAGCATTGAGGGAGCTCTGGACCTCCCGCGGCCTCCCGCCTTCGCGGCGAGTGTGTCCTCATGAGCGAGGGACGTAGGAAACGCCTAGCCCTCGCGATTCTCTCCAGATTTTTGGCCAAACAAACGCTCCCATAGACGTACCGTACGTCCGTGACAGCCAACAGACGACGGAATGCCTTCCAACCATGAATCACGTAGGAAAATCCCATAGAAAGTCAATGGCCTTGAATGCTAGTCGACCACTACTCGTACGAGTGTTGGAACTGAAACATTCGTCTGTTGTTAACACTGGCGTTTGATCTGCCGTAACCGAGATACAACGACTGTTAACGTCAACCGACGAGAGATAAGATGCATATTTCATCAGGTGCGGGTACAATGATAACGGCCATCGGATATATTGCAAGGGAGGTCTCATCATTCATCCACAGCCTGTTGTGGTTTGTTTTCCAAACACTCGCAGTCTGGGGTTAACCCGTTGCCCTCTTGCGAAATAGTTTGTCTGGAATTTCCTGGGAGAAAAATAATGTCCAGTAAAAAATTATGGTCGCCATGGCTTGCGGTTAGAAGTCGAAAGTCAAAACATCTACATCAACTGTCGCTGGCAGAAGTCTGGCTTTCTGTCAATTATCACTGGTCGAGATGTATGGAGACTGTGTGTGATACAGAGTAATTAGTTAGATGCAAGCCTGAGCACCTGTGACAAAACTGAACTGAAGTCCTGGACCAGAATAATACATTCCCAATCGTTCATCTTTGGTGTTTTATCAATGTTTTCTGTCTATACCAACTAAATTGTGTCTCGATTCTTTGTCGAGCTACTCGATTACTATTCCCTTTAAATGGATAAAAAAAATCATAGGTTCTATATGTAGGAACTTTAGTCCTGCTATAAACAAATACATTTTCAACCATTTATCTTTGGTATTTCATGAATTCCTGTGTCTATGTTAACAAAAGTGTCTTTGGTTCATTGTCAAGCTATGATGATTAAAACACACAAACCCTCCCCGAAACTCCTAGATATCGAGTGTCACGGTATGTAACCTGTAAGGCTCAGTGTGGTGGCAGAGAATTCTGCGAATTCTAGTTGCGAGGAAAGGGGACCCGCCTTCCCAAATATACATGTACATAGGGGGGAGACAAACAAAGCGCAAAGGAAGGAATGGTAGAGAGATCAGGTTCCCTCACTAGGTGACTGGACAATTCGCTGGCTTTGGGTGGATATCGGGTCAACAGGTGCGGTGTTCCATCCTAGATCAATCTTCTCAAGGCGCTGGTGTGAGACGTTTTGCTTCTTTCCACCCCCAGGTAAAACGGGCAGGTGTGAGGCGTTTTGCTTCTTTCCACCCCGAGGTAAAACGGGCAGGTGTGAGGCGAACGAAGGTAGTCAACTTTGGATCCACTCTGAACAAATCCTAGCATGGCATTCCTGTCAACTTTGCCTTCTTTCCATCCTGCGGTAAAACGGGCACCTGTGAGAGGTATGAAAGCGGTCCACTGTGGGTTCACTCTGGATAAATCCTAGCAAGATCTTGGTGTCCACCGCTTTGCTGACCATCTTGATGTAAAGTGGGCACCTACGAAGCAAGTGATAATTGGTTGGATGGATAAAGTTTTACGGTCAACCAGCCTTTATAGGCTACCTAGGGCCATTGATCACGAAAAAATCATTAGGATTCGTTAGAATAAGAGCAAGTCAAGTGATCATTTCCCTAGTTATATAGTCACCTCTACGACACGCGTGGGGAGACGCGGTGGCTCAGTTCTTACCCCCAGCCCATAGGGGGATCACGTGACAGCCATTCATGGCGCGGAGGCACTGATACAACAGTGGACCGCCTGGTTGCAATGACCACTGTGACATAGATGGAAAAAGTGTGGCAACGACCAGTCATTCTTTTTTCATCCTGTGTGCACGCTGTGCCAACAAATATACGTCCCGCCCTCCTACATGGAGTACAAATTGTCATAGATCTTTAGACAAGAAATTGAGATACACGGTGGTTTGAACGAACACACAAAAACACACACACACACACACACACACAGAAACAAGCACACACACACACACACACACACACACACACACACAAGCAAGCAAGCACACACACATACGCACATACAATCAAGCACACACACATATGCACACACAAGCAAGCACACACACACACACACACACACACTTCCACACATACACACACACACACACACACACACACACACACACACACACACACACACACACACACACACACACACACACACGAAGAATCAATGATCTCTCCAAATTAGACACCAATATAATCTCTCGTTTGAGAGACAAATGGGTTTCACGAAATACTGCAATGAACATGCCGCGACCTGTCCCAGTTTCAAATCAGAACTTACAGCGCAGATACGCCACGCTGCTGTCGGATTTTTCTCCCCCATTTTCCAGTCACGTGTGCTGGGTTACCACGGAGTAGGGACAGGTGCTGGTCATGTGATCAGTTTGCAGAGGCGCTGTTTTCACACGTGGAAGAACATATGATGCCCTAGTTTATCGGACAGGATGCGTTACAACTAAAGAATAGAAAGGCTTCGTTCCCAGGACGAGTGAATGGAGGAGTCAGATTGTAGGTCGGGGTTAAGTAGCGCTGAAATGGTCGTTGTCCCCAACATTTCTGGACAGAGTACTCGAAGTGATCGGACAGAGTACTCGGAGTACTCTGTCCGATCGGACAGAGTAGGCCTACTCGGTGTTTGAAAGCTCGTCCTTACAGTCACGTGACATACCGATGACCACGCATGTGATATATCGCGACATGTTATTCACTCGGCGGTCTCGTTCTCGTTCAAATGCCGAGATTTCAAACACCGAGTACTCTGTCCGAGTGGACAGAGTACTCGGAGTACTCTGTCCGGAAATGTTGGGGACAACGACCATTTCAGCGTTAGTAGCACTGAGAGATTAGCTAGGCACGAGAGAGAGAGAGAGAGAGAGAGAGAGAGAGAGAGAGAGAGAGAGAGAGAGAGAGAGAGAGAGAGAGAGGCTCGCAAGTATAGGCACAAGCGATCGCATAACCACACACAAAACATACTCACTCACACACACACACACACACACACACACACACACACAAAGAAGGACACACACATACACACACAGACACACACACACACACACACACACACACACACCACACACACACACACTCACACACATACACAAGGACCAAGGAGTACTATATCAGAAGGAGATGCACCACAGATTTCCAGCATGTGCTAGCAAAGGCCATCATACTGATAACAGTATACTATCATGGTTAACATAAACAAGCAGTTTTCTGATTTTGTACTTATAGGGAGACATTTTGCTAATAAAGAAAGTCATTTTGGTGCTTTTTCCCCCTCCCATTAGAAAAAAACCCCACTGCCAGATGTGCATTAAAACCTCTATTAACACTTGACTGAAGTGAATGATCACTTTCTTGCATGTTTATCAGTTAAAAGGACTGAATGACCAACATACATTCAACAAAATACTATTCTCATTAACATAAATAAGATTAAATGAGTAAAATGGATCTAAAACTAACATTTAAGTTTGTTTTTTAAAGTTCAAATTTAAAATTAGATTTTCAATGCCACACCTGCAGCACTGTCAAACGGAGACGCCCAGTAAAAAAATGGAAAGCAGTCAAACATGGCCTAGAAATCTAGATGTGATTCTGTTTATCCAACAAATCCTAATAAAAATGCAGCACCGAGCAAATTGCATTGCATAAAAATTTTATTATTTTTAAACAACAACAGAGAGAGGGAATGAGAGAGCGAGAGAGGACAAGAGACTGAAGAATGAGAGTCGAACACACAGCCAGCCAGACAGAAAGAGGGAGAGAGAGACAGAAAGTGTGTATACTATGTGTGTATCTGTGAGAGAAAGAATGTGTGTGACTGTGAGATAGTGTGTGTGAGAGGGGGCAGTAGACAGAAATGCAATACATAAACAAGGAGAGAGACAGAATAAAGTCTCTAGTCATTCACAACTTAAATAGCAGTTGTTAGTAGGGGTGCAGGGTTGTGGGAGGGTCAAGGAAGGTCTATTTCAAGTGAGCATAAAATTAACAAGCACTTTTACATCCAAGGACCAAAATCACAATCACACTGAAAAATACACTAACACACATGGACCTTTCCGCAATGACACACACTTTAAAAGCATCGGGTTGGAATTTTCCTAGGAGATAAAAAATAATCCTGGTATCTGATCTTATGTGTCGTATCCGCCTGTTTCTCAATTTGTCATCTACCAGCGAATGATTGATCAAGTCACCCATAGGGTATGAAAGGGTGGGGGTGGGTGGGTGAGAGAGAGAGAGAGAGAGGAGAGAGGAGAGAGAGATGAGGAGAGAGAGAGGAGAGAGAGATGGTGTTAAGTTGGTTGCGTCAAATAGTGATGGTGTTAGACCTAAAGGAGCTTAACACAATAATGTTTTCCCAATGGAAGGTTCACAGTCTAATTTCAGACACTCCATCCAACTGATTCGTATCGAAATCAGAATTTTGTTTTAACCATAGATTTAGTTGTGACTATTGAATTCGCCCATAAAACAATGCAAGTAAAAGTAATAGCTCTATATGGCGATGTCACTCAATTCTCGATCTCAAACCACTGTATATATCACTTTTCACACTTCACTACCACACAACACACTACCACACATTCTCTCTCTCTCTCTCTCTCTCTCTCTCTCTCTCTCTCTCTCTCTCTCTCTCTCTCACCCACCCACCCCACCCTTTCATACCCTATGGGTGACTTGATCAATCATTCGCTGGTAGATGACAAATTGAGAAACAGGCGGATACGACACATAAGATCAGATACCAGGATTATTTTTTATCTCCTAGGAAAATTCCAACCCGATGCTTTTAAAGTGTGTGTCATTGCGGAAAGGTCCATGTGTGTTAGTGTATTTTTCAGTGTGATTGTGATTTTGGTCCTTGGATGTAAAAGTGCTTGTTAATTTTATGCTCACTTGAAATAGACCTTCCTTGACCCTCCCACAACCCTGCACCCCTACTAACAACTGCTATTTAAGTTGTGAATGACTAGAGACTTTATTCTGTCTCTCTCCTTGTTTATGTATTGCATTTCTGTCTACTGCCCCCTCTCACACACACTATCTCACAGTCACACACATTCTTTCTCTCACAGATACACACATAGTATACACACTTTCTGTCTCTCTCTCCCTCTTTCTGTCTGGCTGGCTGTGTGTTCGACTCTCATTCTTCAGTCTCTTGTCCTCTCTCGCTCTCTCATTCCCTCTCTCTGTTGTTGTTTAAAAATAATAAAATATTTATGCAATGCAATTTGCTCGGTGCTGCATTTTTATTAGGATTTGTTGGATAAACAGAATCACATCTAGATTTCTAGGCCATGTTTGACTGCTTTCCATTTTTTTACTGGGCGTCTCCGTTTGACAGTGCTGCAGGTGTGGCATTGAAAATCTAATTTTAAATTTGAACTTTAAAAAACAAACTTAAATGTTAGTTTTAGATCCATTTTACTCATTTAATCTTATTTATGTTAATGAGAATAGTATTTTGTTGAATGTATGTTGGTCATTCAGTCCTTTTAACTGATAAACATGCAAGAAAGTGATCATTCACTTCAGTCAAGTGTTAATAGAGGTTTTAATGCACATCTGGCAGTGGGGTTTTTTTCTAATGGGAGGGGGAAAAAGCACCAAAATGACTTTCTTTATTAGCAAAATGTCTCCCTATAAGTACAAAATCAGAAAACTGCTTGTTTATGTTAACCATGATAGTATACTGTTATCAGTATGATGGCCTTTGCTAGCACATGCTGGAAATCTGTGGTGCATCTCCTTCTGATATAGTACTCCTTGGTCCTGGTGATATGTGTGTGTATGTGTGTTTGTGTGTGTGTGTGTGGGTGTGTGGGGTGGTGTGTGTGTGCTGTGTGTGGATGTGTATGTCTCTTCTTTGTGTGATCGTGTGTAGTGCATGTAGTGTGGTGGTGTGTGTGCGTAGTGAGTATGTTTTGGGTGTGGTTATGCGATCGCTTGTGCCTATGACTTGCGCGCCCTCTCTCTCCTTCTCTCTCGTCTCTCTCTCTATCTCGCATCTCCTCTTTTCTCTCTCTCTCGGTCTCTCTCTCTCTCTCTCTCCC
>JAWQFJ010016228.1:7500-10108 GCA_034096865.1 Theodoxus fluviatilis
CGTGCGTTGTTGTGGGGTGGAATTATGGGTCAGGGACCAGTGGGCAGACGACGCCAGGACAAAGGCGACGCTGCAGAGAATGATGGGAGACAGGCATATGCGACTCACATTCTGTAAACCCGAGTCGGTAGGCGAAATCTCTAGTTTACTAGAATGATGCGACTCAGACACCCAAGGCCACGCCAAACCGCTTTCGTTCCACGCGACCTGCTTGGAAAATAAAACTGCGTTGCCTTCCATCGGGCCCTGTAGCCCTCGTCGACGGATATTTTCACTGTAGTCTCATGATATCAGCGATTGCCCCTTTTTGTGCATCATCTGTTATCTCGATTCAGGTCTAAAGTCAGTAAATATATACCCTTCTATAAATTAGTCATTCCCCATAGTTTTCTGCGTACGTGGGATCGATGCTCCATCGCTTTGATGAACTATTATCCACTTTTAGTCTCACGACATCAGTGGTTGCCGTTTTGTGCACGTTTTATCTCGTCCCGCGTCGAAAAGACCCACACATGTTAGCACGGTCATTGTTCAGGAATTCCTGGATGTGTACGTCACATTACACACTATTTCTTTGATGAACTATGTCTACTTATGTCATCGGGTTTACTAGGGCAGATCAACATTTTTGTTTTCATACCGTCTACAAAGATCTTTGCTGTCTACTTCACAGGACAGAATGACGACGCACTTCTCATTGAGGAGACTGAATCCAAAGACCCATTGTGGGGAGATAACCTCAAGTTTTAAAAAGGTCTGACCTATGACCCGAACTTCCTGAGGTGTGTGATGTGACAGGAAAACGCCAAGCGTCCAGAGAGAAAGAGAAAGAGAGAGAGAGAGAGAGAGAGAGAGAGAGAGAGAGAGAGAGAGAGAGAGAGAGAGAGAGAGAGAGACTGGACGACTTCATAAGTTACCAAAATAAAGACAAACACCTGCTGATTGTCTCTGATTTAAGCATTCCATCAGCATCCCATGTCTTGAATGCAGATGTAACAACTCAGTCCTTTTATTCATTCTGGGATGAATAGATGGATGGATGGATGGCTGGATGAATGGATGGCTGGATGGATGGAATGTTATAGCCTGTAAGCCGTCATGAGCAATGCCAATGACGAAAAATCAATATAGCTTGTTCCTTACTCGATCGTCATCTGTGCATGTAACATCACAAGTAGACTCTTGAGTCGAACATTTGCGCTGTCAATCTTTGTTCGTGTTTGTCCGTGAATGCAGGCGACTATTAAGGAAATACTTTTTCTCTGCTGAATCATTAGAGCCAAAGGTTATCTATACTCTGTGTTAGAGCTGATCAGAATGCGAGCAAGTCAAGGCGCAACTTCCTGAGTCATTCGCCCCTTAAGAAACGTGTAGGAAAATGGGGTGGGTCAATTCTTACCCCCAACCAACAAGGAGATCATTATAGAAAAGAGAATCACGAAGAGAGAGAGAGAGAGAGAGAGAGAGAGAGAGAGAGAGAGAGAGAGAGAGAGAGAGAGAGGGGAGGGAGGGGGGGGGGGGAGGAGAGGAGGCGGGAAGGGAGGGGGGAGGGGAGGAGATATGGAGGAGGGGGGGGGGGGGGGGAAGAAGGAGGGGTGGAAACACATGTCTATTTCCATCTTATTTAATTGTCTGATGTTTATCTAACCGTCTCTCGCGGAGCTAACCCTTCACATCCCGTACAGCCGAAGCTGGCGCAAGCAGTTCTCTACTGAAGCATTGATATCGGTGACAACTGCGGTCATAAACTGTTGCCTACGATGATCACTCGGGATATCTGTTGTCCGACCTGCATACACCCCATGCACGTTGTTACTATATAGCGGTATTTTCCTCCCTGGAGCGTAAGCACTGTTTATTCTCAACACGAGTCAGCTAGTCTCAAGAACGTACGCCACGTGGGGACTGCATGACAAGTACAAGCCCGCCCATTGGCTGGCAATGCGCGCCGTGAGCAGTGCCGCAAGCAGTTAATAATCTGACCATCTGTTTGTCTATGCGTGTTTTTGTGTCCTTGTGTATGTGTGTGAGTGTGTGTGTGTGTGTGTGTGTGTGTGTGTGTGTGTGTGTGTGTGTGTGTATGTGTGTGTCCTTCTTTGTGTGTGTGTGTGTGTGTGTGTGTGTGTGTGAGTGAGTATGTTTTGTGTGTGGTTATGCGATCGCTTGTGCCTATACTTGCGAGCCTCTCTCTCTCTCTCTCTCTCTCTCTCTCTCTCTCTCTCTCTCTCTCTCTCTCTCTCTCTCTCTCTCTCTCTCTCGTGCCTAGCTAATCTCTCAGCAGGGCCGGACCCAGGGGGGGGTTCCAGGGGTTCCGGAACCCCCCCCCCCCTAGAAAAAGCATGTACCTTGGTTTGAGTGTTTTTTTTAATATATTTTTTGTGTGTGTCTCCAAAAACAATGCTGCTCTTACCCCTCAAAACAAGGCCCAGAATGCACCAGATTGCACAGATTTTAACCGTTTTTCAAAAATTTTCCGGGGGGGCATGCCCCCGGACCCCCCTAGTTTGCGCGCCTGCTTCGCAGGCGCGCGCTCGTGGCTTCGCCACTTCGCTGATTTGTCCCCCCCAACCAAAAAGGAACCCCCCCCCACAACTCATTTGGTCCGGCC
>JAWQFJ010016229.1:0-80000 GCA_034096865.1 Theodoxus fluviatilis
TCGCAAAAAGTTCAAAACACACAAAATTCAAACTCTGTACACATATTTTTCAAACCTTTATTAACAACTTTCATTCATATAATTATATATAACATTTTGCGGATTGACCACAATTAGCCTTGAAAGTGAAGTGGTAGTGTACTGTGCAGTTTGGCTAATAGCGCAAAGAGGGCGTTGGCATAACTACAATAGTGGGTGTGTGATGTAGTCTCATCAGTGTTTCTGTCTCACACTGGAGCTAACTTAGACCACCATCTGTCATGGGCTGCTTTTGCTTGCTTGGCCTCTGCCCTGTGTGTTGCTGAACTGACACCTGTCGATCTCATTGAACTTGCCCCATGCTTAAGTGTTCTTGTTTCCATCGCTCTGTGCATCAAAGCTGCTTGTTCTGCTTGAAAATCAGCACAAGACAATGAGCAGGTATTAAGTATGGTGGAGTTGTGACCAAAGCCATGCAGTGGTAGATGTTTTCTTTCCTTTGCCATTTTGGACTGAGGAAATTACATCGACAGCTTTCTGAGTAGAGGAGTAGAGGTGCAGTAATCATGTAATGATGCATGCCTTGCACTTGGAATTGTGCTCCCATCCTGAGTCCAACTTTGTTCATTTGCTTTTATGTCTTGAAATTTTAAGTCTTACATAAAACTTAGTACACATGCAGTGCACAACTCCTCTAAGAAAGGTTTTTATTCCACTTTCATTTTGATGTGCTCAGTTGTTAGTGAATAGTGTCATATCATTTTACAGTCTAGAAAGTGTTTGCCTAGTTTCTATTTATAGTTTGTAAAACTGCAAGTAGCTGCGTTCAACAATAGGAACCAGAGGTGCGTTTCCTAGAAGCGATTCTTATTCATCACACACGATCCTTTCTTAGGACTGGAGGCACTTTTCCGTTTGAAAAGTATTCAAAAAGTTTTCAGATAGGCATTCATAGCGAGCGCCTGAAGGGCAAGCACCTGATGGACGGGTTCAATTGGGAAAAAAGCTTTGGGCTTCACGAATTCGAGAGTGCTTGCTGTGAGTGCTCATCGCTGAACATTTTGAATACCTTTTTAAAATTCCCGCCTCTGGTCCTGCAAGAGGATCATGTGCAATGCCTTTGGATTGCTGCTGAGAAACCTGGAGATAAATCTGCTGCACCATACTCAATACCTGCTGATGAAACTAGATATGTGCACATGTAGATTTTTGTTATTATTTAGTTTTGAAATACAAATAATGGTGAAAGTAGAACATAAATGCTTGCTTGTAATGACTGTTTGTTATATGTTGTTTTGTTTTTTAAATTATGATGGCAGTTGGTTTGAAATTACTGACTTCATAGGTGGTGGAGACAATGGGGGTTGGGGGTTGGGGTGTCATTTGCCAAGGAGATGAAAGACATGCTCAAAATTCAAATTATCTGTTGAAATTTATTTTACTTTGATTTGATTTTGTTGTGTTAAATCTGTGCTTTTGATTTGAATGTGGCAATGGAAAATTATCTTGTTTAGTAAAGGAGCAGCATCTGAGTGTATTTTAGGCATGGTTTTTGGTTCAGATGAACTTTGGAAGCTGGAGCCGATTTTTGTGTGTGTGTGTGTGTATATATGTGTGTGTGTGTGTGTGTGTGTGTGTGTGTGTGTGTGTGTGTGTGTGTGTATAAGAGAGAGAGAGAGAACTGGCCAAAAATTGGGAAAGAGAGGGGGGAAAAGGAAACAGATATAAATCAAAAAAGAAAAATGCTTGTGTAACCAATGCAGCCTGTGACAATTCCCAGTGATGACCAGTTGGTCAGTCTGCCAAATTACTTTGCCTCTGCCATTCAGTTTTCTTCAAGTTTGACTTTGAGTTGGTGAATGTTGTGCTGATGCCTGAGGCCTTGGTTCTCAGTCAGCTCTTCATTCAACTCTTTTCAGACTATGCTTCCTATTCTTCTGATCCTTCGGGTAAGTCAGAGGGCAGGGAGTATCCAATTGGGCTAGGGGGTATCACACTGGATGTGGAGTGTATGGAGTTGTCATGGGCACCGTTCGGTGTGGTATCAGTCACTATAGGGATTTCCCACCACCACCAATACAGTTGATCAGGCTCTCATTTGTCATGTGGCATTATCTCTTGCTTGCATTAACATACCTCTGTATGCTTTTGTGTGTTGTTTTGGTGATGATCTTGTTGCTATCTCATGGTGCTAGCTGGACAGGGTATTAATGCATTGCACTAGTTAGTTTTCAAGATCTGATACTTTCATGGCATGCGAGAAGGATTTATTTTTTCAACACATTTGCTTCAAATACTTTATCTTTAGCTGTCAGTGTTACTAATGTGTTCTTTGTGTCCCATCATTTCTTGGGGAAAATAGTGAGAAGGAGTAAATATTTTTTAATCTAATGCTTTTAATCTAATGAGGAAACTCCAAGCTTTTGATGTTAGGACATATTCACTTTGATGGAGTTGTTTTAAATCTCCATTTGATTGATGTTAGTGTGCTTTGTAGCAGCATTACTTCTTTGTTATTTATGAAAGGTAACCTTTTTTGAATGGAATTTATAAGTTTGTAGTTTAAATACAGTAAGTGTGTAAGTAGGCAGTGGATCTGATTTTTTTACTGACAATGTTTTTTTAGGTAGTTTCCTAATATTTGGTGTGATGCAGTGCCATTTATACTTCAACTAAACAAAGCTATCAGAATTGTTTAAATTTTAATCCTAGAGATGATTGTGGATTTTCCTACCTCTGTGCAGTAATGTCATTTTTGTATCATTCTGCCAACATATCAGTTGTCTAAATTACTTAATTAGACATTTTTTTTAAAGTGTTGAAAATACATGCTTGTTATAAATTTTTAATTTACCTGGCCCAAAGTGGATGAAATGAAGATTATTTGCTGTATGCTTTTTGTAACTAGGAATGGTGAGCATGTTGATATATTGACACCTAAATTTACATATATTCTGGGAAAAAGACAAATTAAAAAAGAAAAAGAGAGTTGAAAATGGTTTCTTTGGGTTTTCCAGATATTTTGTCCCACTAGCATTACCAGCATACATTTTGTCCCACTAGCATTACCAGCATACATTTTGTCCCACTAGCATTACCAGCATACATTTTGTCCCACTAGCATTACCAGCATACATTTTGTCCCACTAGCATTACCAGCATACATTTTGTCCCACTAGCATTACCAGCATACATTTTGTCACTTAAAACATCTGAATCGTCTCAGTTCTAAACTTTTGATGTGAAAAATAATTATAACTAAAAAATCAGTGCAGTGCTCAGACCTGAACAAAAGGCTTTCTGCTGTTAACAGTGATAAATTAAATGAAGTAAAAACCAAGAGCTGATTTGTGTGAGAGTGTTTAGGCAGTAATGTCATTTCAAAAGTAAGTCTGAATTGCTGGTTGGGCAGTAAGTAAAAGCTTCAGCATCACAAGCCCATTGCTTGGGGGGGGGGGGGGGGGGGGGGGGTAACTGGGACTGGAAGATCTCTCTCTCTCTCTCTCTCTCTCTCTCTCTCTCTCTCTCTCTCTCTCTCTCTCTCTCTCTCTCTCTCTCTCTCTCTCTCTCCCCCCTCTCAGACACACACTCACACACACTACTTTATGTCAAGCTTCCAGCAAAAAGAAGAAAGAGGGGGGGGGGGGGGGGGGGGATATCAGACTGCTGTCAATCTGAAAGTACAGACCTGTGCACTTGTACGAAAAAATCGTACAATGTACGATTTTTGAAGCATTGTATGACTGGTTTTCACGATCTCACGATTTTTTTCCTGTTGGAGTTCCAGTGTGTGTCTTGTGTTTTTGTGTCGTATGGAGTTCGAGAAAAAATCTTCTGATTTTTCACCCAGAATCTTCTGATTTTGAAAATCTAGGGTGCACAGGTCTGAAAGTATGTAACTATATTTAGTATTTTGGAAGTAGTTATAATGTGCAAAGAACTAAAAGATAGTTTTTTTCCCAATATTTTATCTTTTCCTCCTTCCCGCCCTTTCCTCTCCCCCCCCCCCCTCCCCCCCCCCCCCCCCCCTCCCCCCCCACCCTCCCCCTTTCCCCCCCCCCCACCCCCCCCCCCCCCCCCCCCCTCCAAATGAAGGTAAAGGGTTTAGAACTTTAGGGTCTAATGTAGTCAAATGTGTAACAAATAAATCACAGATGACTTCAGTTCTTAATCACTTGCTAAGGTTGCTTTTTTGGTTTGTGTCATGGACATTGGAGCCAATAATAATACATGTATATATATCTGTGTACTCTTCTATTGTGGCTTCCACATATGTTTGTGTTGTTTTTCATTACACCATGCTATACCATGTTTAGGGATGATACTGGTATTATGACATTTTCAGCAGGCCGAGTTCTTGTTGGTTTATTTATTATTATTAATTTTTTTTAATTACTGGTCTTCCATGAAGCAATCCTTTTTCATGCATATTCTTCAATGGTATACTTTGTGTGCCTACACTTTGGGATAATAGAAGATTGCTGGAAGATTGCAACTGAAGGCTAGCTCATGCAATATTCCTCATTGTGCATAGTTGTGATGTGTACATTCCTGTTGCAAATTCAGTCCAGTGATGTGTAATGTGTGATGATGTGTTAATGATGTCATGTACTTGAGTTGTTCTCCCGAGTTCGTGACTGGATGGGGTGCTCTATTAAAGTTTCTTATAACCAGCTATTTTTTTGTTTTAGGCAAAGAAACATTGCATCAGGAGGTTGTACATATGTCCAAGAAACACCATGAGCAGTGGGATTTGATGAAAGTAAAGTTTGTGCATGTTAGAGTAATAAATAATGTAAAATTGCCGTCAAAATGGTGGCCAAAAAGTGGAACGGCTGACCCAACACGCTCCACAAACTATCTGCAGCAAAGTATGCCATTGGTGTTTAAAAATTCTGCTGTGAATCTGTTGTTTAAAGTTTTATTTAGCTTTTCTCAGCAAGAAAACCGCAATGTCACAATAACTGTAAGTGAAAATCGACTTCAAAAACAGGGTAACGCACGCT
Source organism: Theodoxus fluviatilis (assembly GCA_034096865.1). Lineage (NCBI taxonomy): Eukaryota > Metazoa > Mollusca > Gastropoda > Cycloneritida > Neritidae > Theodoxus > Theodoxus fluviatilis. The sequence goes on from JAWQFJ010016229.1 coordinate 4,986, forward strand.
TCATGCGAGGTCACAAGTAGACTTGCTTTTTTCACAAGCCGCTTCCTCCCGAACGCATTCAACACACACCTCTAGGTTTTAAAATCGAAAGTACTGATTCAATAGATCAAACTCATACAGAAAACATTAGCATTTTGTGTGCAATGTTTAAAAAAAAATTCTTCTTAAAAAAAGTCACAGATGAAGCGTGCGTTACCTTACAGTGGCCAGTAACAGCATTTCGCCGTCACAGATATATCTTGTCCAGTATCTGTTACGTAACAACTATATCCAGCTCTCATCTTGTCACATGAAAGGTGCTTGCCCTTTACTTTAGTGACAGGTATTTGTTTACTCCAAACTCATTTGCATTTCAGAATTACAGGTTCTAAGAAGTCACGGTGTAATGGTGTTACTTTTGGGCAGGGGTATACTTAATGACACTGTTTAAAAAAGTACTACTGCTGCTGCTTTTTTGGTTACATTCTCTGATACTGTAATGACTAAGCTGTCCAAAAATGACATTAAGAATTTCTAAATTGAATGTTTAAAATTTAGTCCATTTTCCTGGTTTTAGTCACGAACTCGGGAGAACAACTCACTTTCATATCATCTAGGTACCAGAAGCTGCATTAGAAATGCATTTCTTCTCACTAACTTAGTTGTTTGCAGATGGGCTGATTAGTCACATTCTCACAGAAATGACAGGATCGGAGTGCTGTGTTTAATCAAGTTATTACAACCAGAACTTGACCATTAATCAGTGTGACTAAACAGCTGATGACTAGCTCACATTTTTACTTTTCCAGACCCCAGTTTTATGATTATTACTACATTTAATCGTTGTCATCCTGTTCATGTGTGTACATAGGGTAATGATGTTGGTGCAATCATCATAACATTTCACGCTTAGGAATGAAGACTCCAAATGGAGCAGTTTGAAACCTTTTCAGTACATTGATAATCATGTGTGCACACATTTGTATTCATGTATGCACTCATAAGCATTCCCATTTGCACATGTGGGTGTTCCTATGCAAACACATGAGTATTCCTGCTTGCACACATCGACATCCCTATGTGTGTTGCTGTGGGCATAGTGTTCCTGCTTTCAAGCATTGAGTTTCCAGTTTGCAAATTTGTATAGAAATACCACGATCCAGTGATTAATGCCTGCATTTGCGTACATTATATCTCCTATTTGCATACATTTGCAATCCTGTTTGCATACACTGAAAGTCAATTTGCATACAATGGTCTTCTTATTTGCACACATCATGCTGATTTGCACACACCCTTAGTGGATGCTGTGCCACCAGTGACTGACAGAGGTATTCGTGCTTTTAGGACCAATTGACTTCAGCAGCAAGCACATCAACCCAACGCCTGCTCCGTCGGCTATTCCTGTCCATCCAGATGTCCGATTCCGACGACTTCCCTTCTATGATGTACTTGGTGACCTCATGAAACCCACCAGCTTGGGTAAGACTGCCTTGTATTGCTTTACTGGGTGGAAAGGAAGTTTGGGTATTTTTTAAGCTGACAGAGAATACTTTTTCTTTTTACCTTGTTGTCCAAGTCAAGATGCTCTTTTACTGCAGTTTTGTGTATGTGAGTGTGTGTGTGTGTGTGTGTTTGTATTGGCTCTTTTATAGGGCCAATCTTCCATGCACATGCTCGAGGCGCTCGACACAATCAAAGTTTAAATAAAGTGATGATTTTTGGAGCTTCCACTGCTTTGGTCCTGCCTTTGAAAATGCTCTCTCCCCTCACTTCTTGATGGTGCAGTGCGGAACTTGAAGTGCCCTTGATGAGGATCTGAGATACTTCATGAGGAGTTCAGATACTTTGGGGCTGCTCCATTGACACATTTGCACACATGGCACAATGTTTTGTAATTGATTCGATGGTGAATGGGTAGCCAGTGCAGGTCATGAAGAATGGATGTCATATGAGAACGACTGGGGGGGGGGGGGGGGGGGGGGGGGGGGGGCGTTTACCCATGCTGCAGTGTTTTGGACCTGTTGAAGTCTTTGAAGCTCACCCTGGGTTTCACCCAGTAGCTAACTGTTACAATAGTCCAAATTTGACATAACCAGAGTGGGCACAAGAGTTGCTACTGACTTTGCCACGAGGAATTGCCTGGTGCTGGAGATATGCCAGAGATGCCAGTAGGAGGACGAGACTATTCTCCTTATATGTGGCATCATGGAAAAGTGTTTGTCTATCTTCACTCCAAGATATGTAGCACATTGTGTGTGTGTGTGTGTGTGTGTGTGTGTGTGTGTGTGTGTGTGTGTGTGTGTGTGTTCTTGCACTCCTCTTCCTCATGTGTGTGTGTGTGGTCTCTGTGTCTGTCTGTCTCTGTGTCTGTGTCTGTCTGTGTCTGCCTGCTTCTCTCTCTCTCTCTCTCTCTCTCTCTCTCTCTCTCTCTCTCTCTCTCTCTCTCTCTCTCTCTCTCTCTCTCTCTCTCTCTCTCTCTTCCTGCTTTCTGTCCTTCCCTTGTGAGGCATCATATATATAAAAGAATGTGATTCTTTTACAGTTCCAACCAGCACCAACAGATTCCAAGAGTCCTACTTTGTGTTCCACTTGACACCCCAGCAGGCTCAGGACATCGCCATGTCCAGGTGAACCTTTTGCTCTCCTGCTGCTCGACCCACCACCTCGCCCTGCCTGATTTGTAGGAGGCAAATAAATAGGGACACTGAGATTTGACCTGCCCTTATCCATACCAACTTGAATGATTTTTCTTGATCATTGGCCTTGAATAGCCTTCAGAGACTGATAGGTTGAAACCTCATTCATCCATCTCATGCTGCTAGTCTTCTCACCTGCCCCCCATGTTGCTAACTTGAATTTGGTTAATTTTCTCTGTACTTAATCTGTGTGGATGGGGGATAAGACTAGACTCACCATGTTTCGCTACACTCTTTGTAAAAGGTGAATTACTCAGAAAATCTAGACTTGTTGTGTTCTGACTTTAATCAGCTCTAGCAGTTTTGTAGCCAATGATCTTACATAGCCTACAGAGGCTGATAGAACATAAAACTTCATTCGCATCACGATCTTCATAGTTGCAGTAACAAAAGCTCCCTGATCTGCACAAGACCATGACAGGGCTTGATGCACTTAGAGCCTTTTGCTCCTAACATCCTGTTTCATAACTCAACTCCCTTCCAGTCCTGTATTCCCCTATGGGTTGGGGGTAAGACACCACATCTCCCTATGCATTTTGTAAGAAGCAAATAATTAGGAAAATTATGGCTTCCCCTGCTCTTGTTACAATCAGTTATGATGTTTTTAGTCAATAATGGCCGTAAATATCTTATGAAGGCTGATAGGCTGTAAAAATCAATCCTTCCTTCCATCCATCCATCCATTCACCTGTCCATCCTCCACCTCCCAACCTTTTAAGAATCTGGCAAACGGCATCAACAATGGATCACTATGATGTTTTTGTTTGCAACTTTCAAGAAACATCCTAATTTCAATAACATTTTCTGCATTCATTTGGTACTGAATATACTTTTTAAAAGCCAGAGAAAAGCAGAAGACAAAGAACACGGAGTTTATAAAGTCAGTCTTAAATCTGATGTTAATTCCAAAAAGTGGAAAAAAGGATTCAGCATTGGGGGTTCAGGGTGGGGCACAGTGCCCTGAGCAGCTGCGTTTGTTTCTCCATAAATCTGTGGTTCATCACAGAATTTTGTCATGTTTTGTCAAAAGGTTATGTGCAAGTGTGTGTGTGTGTGTGTGTGTGTGTGTGTGTGTTTGTGTGTTCTCTCCAATGGCAGATAAGCTGCTGGCAATGTGTGTAATATGTTTGTTTGTTTGCTTGTTTGTTGTTTTTTTGGGGGGGTAAACCAGCTCTGGATGGCCTGTACAATGAAAGATGTCAAGAATGATTCTAACCAGTCCCTTCACCACTGCTATTGTCATATCCTAGACTGTAGAGTATCCTAAAACGTAGAGCGTGACCTATTTGCATATTATTAACATGACGTGTTCACCCACCAAATGTTGTGATTGGACTATGCCCAGCAGAGATGACTTCCCCCGCCTACTCTTGTTATCTTAACTCACTCGCAACGTAACCCGACAATGGCAGCGTATCTTCAGAATCGTAGGTTTTTCAAGCATTTTCAAAAATCTAACAAAAATAGAAAGCCATAAAATAATGACAAAAGCTATATATCAAATAAAAGATATTTATTCACTTAATTTAAAGAAATCATGATCAAAATGTTTCAATTTGCATGATTTGAGCTATATCTACTGAAATAATGCATGTAATCAGCAAAAAAAGAAAAAGTTCAAAAATCGTCAGTCAAGTTGCAAGAATTGAAAAATACTGCAATGGTGCCTTCAAAAATATAAATCTGAAATGCAAAAACAATGCCAATATATTTACCTATATTCTGATAGCATTTACAATATAAAAAGGCAACTAGAAAAGAAAAATCACTATGTACATTGATTGATTTTCACGGAAAAGTAGTTTTGAGAAACAAGACATTTAGTTCCCTACCAAACAACATACCAAGGTGTAAGGATGAGTGTCCAACAAAAGATAAATCATTTAGTCAACACACTGAGTGAATAATATACACCTAATTTTTGTTCAATATGTATAAAATGTTAGCATGTAGTTGAACATTTTTGAAAATAGCATATATGCAAATTTGCACTCATGTATGCCTTACACTTTTACACACACACACACACACACACACACACACACACACACACACACACACACACACACACACACAAGTCAACCATGAATAACTACTGATTATCTAGGGTCAATAAAAAGAAATAAAGCATGAAAACAGGAATTATTTTCTCATGGGGAAGTATTGATTTGAAATAATTGGCAAGGTGAAATTGGGTTGAATCACTGAGTAATCTTCATGCATTACTGAACACACAAATCAATTAGGAGACTGATTGGAATGATTAGATAGGAGAAATCAAGTTGATTTACTGTTTGTGGTACTCTTTAGAGTGGAAGATCTTCATACATGGGTCCACACAGAGAGCTTTTCTGCACTGCACACACTGGTAGGCAGTCTTCTTTCTTCTGCCCTTCACCTCTGCAGGTGTCTTGCCAGCTTTCCTCTGGCTCTGGTAGCACACAAGACAGTTCCTGTACTTCTTCTTGCCCTGTGCATCCTTGATGACCTCCATGGAATGCTCACCTCTCAGGGGATCCACTACCCCAGGAGGAGCAGGGGACTCAGGCACTTGCTCTTCCTCCTCAGGTGAGGTCTTGTGGAGGGCGTTGCAGACTGCGCTGATGAACTTTGCGATGTGCCATGGTTTCTTCCTGTGCTTGCGCTGGTGCAAATTGAAGAGGCAGAGGGATTGCACCATCGCCAGGGTGAGGAGGTGGAAGGCAAGTTTCTTCCACCACTTCACAGTTCGGCGGTGCATGGGGTTGTAGGCCACCATCTGGTCGCTCCTGTCGACACCGCCCATGTTCATGGTGTAGTCAGCGACAGCAGTAGGCTTCAGGGTCCTGGCTGTTCTGGTCTGTACTTCAACCAGGACAGGCAGATGCTTGGTGGTAAGCATGTTGACATCTCGCTTGTCCTTCCATCTGATGACCAGCATCTTCCCCTTCCTCCTGTAGTCCATTGAGCCTCTGGACATCTGCTGAGCCATCAAGTCTTTTGGCATCCCAACTCGATTGGCACGGACAGTGCCCACCAAGCTGGTGTCCTCAGCAATGAGGGAAGAGGCAAGCTGGGGACTGCAGTAATAGTTGTCCACGTAGAGGGTGTGTCCCTTGTTGAGGAGAGGGTCTACAAGTCGAAGACAAACGTCTGTTGGGGTGTTGCTGACGCCTGGCGCCTTGCTCATGACTTCAAATTGCCAGACGTAGCCCGACTTGCTTTCACAAAGCTGGTACAACTTGATACCCCACTTTGTGGGTTTGTTCCTCATGTAGACCCTCATGTGGGATCTGCCTCTCCAGGGACACAGTGCCTCATCCACACAGATGTCTTCATCCGGCTTGTAGAGGGTGCAAAATTTGGAGTTGAGGTGATCCACAAGAGGCCTGACCTTGTGAAGAGGGTCGTGGTTAGGCTGCCTGAGAGGGATGTAGGTGGCATTGTCATGAAGATGGAAAAATGCCAGAATGGCCCTGAACCTGTCCCTACCCATGAGATGCCTGGCAAAGGTGGTGTAGAGGGCTGGATCCTTGCTCCAGTAGTCCATGATGGCTGGAAGGTGGGTCAGTCCCATATGAATGAGAATAGCCAAGAACTTTATCATTTCACCAAGGGTCACTGGTTTCCACACTCTGATGAAGGATCTAGGTGGAACAGTCTCTGGTCGCATCATTCTTTTGGTGATTGTCGTCCTGGCGTACCTGTTTGTTTCTCGCTTCATCAGCTTGATTAGATCTATATCGACGATGAGCTGGTAAAAGTCCAGGGGTGTGGCATCAGCTGGCATGTCCACCTGTAAGCCAGGTTCACCAGTGAATGGAGCGATGACAGGGTAGTTCCTGGTGTTTCGGACCCATGTGTCGCCATCGTCATCATCGTTGTCACTGGAGCTAGTCAAGGATTCCACAATTTCAGTGGGGGAATGAGGTGCTGACAGCTGACTGCTTGTGCCGGGCTGCGGCGACGCACTTCGATGTTGTTGAGTGACACGTCGAGTCGGTGCTTCGATCACGCACTGGTCATCGCTGTCATCGCTGTCTTCGTTCTCACCTAGCTGATGGTCAGCAATATCTTGTTCTTCATCCGTCTCTTCACAATCACTGTCTGACAGGAGGTTCATTACAGCTTCTTCATCATCAGATCCTTCCTCTAACTCAAGCTCAAGCACCTCCGATGTGCGTTTGTCAGCCATTTTTGCAAAACGTACGGTGCACGCATAAACATTCACTGATTCAAACCTCCGCCTCTAAAGAAATCATAAAGAAAGGTAACTCACATAGCAGAACTGGTTTCTACAGCATTCTAAACTGCAGTTGCTTCCCTTAGACCTTTGGCGAAAATACAGGAATTTTCTGTTGACAACGCCTCATATGAGGCGTTACGTTTCTGGTAGTGACACGTCCAACGCCCCATATGAGGCGTTACGTTGCCAGTGAGTTAACTGTGATTAGCCGGTTGTAACGGGGAGTGTTTTATGAAATCTCGGACCCAAAGATTTTTGTCTTTGTTGCGTGTGATTACAAACATTTCTAGAGAAAAGTACCATTTGATCGGGTAATAAGGTGAAAGAAAACTATGAAAACTCATATTTCATCATGTTAATAAAATGCAAGTAGGTCACGCTCTACGTTTTAGGATACTCTACGGTCTAGGGTATGACACTATCAGACTTTGCCAGCAGACGAGAGACTATTAAGCTGCAAAAATGAGAACTGAGCAATTAATAGTCTGTTGTTTTGGACTCAGAAAAACCTTTGAATAGTGCAAGACTGAAGGTCTGGAATGGTATGATATGGTATTGATAATAGTTCAAGTTTGTATGCGATTGATAGGGAGCAAGTGTGAGAAGGAATTGTGAAGTATCGACCCTTTTCTTGAGCCTGCAAATAAACCCATCAAATAATTATATCCATGTCCTTGACAATTGTCACAGCTCAGTTTGTTGTTTATTAAATTTTTATGAATTTCTAAAGAGAAATGTTGTGGCATGTGGTGGTACTTTAAGTCCACCTCGCCATAGTACACCTTTAATGCAATGTCAGCACTTGCTGACTACGCATTTTTTAGAACGTTTTGCTCGTGTTTTTTTGTTTTTTGGTTCTGCAGTGGCTCGTGCAGAGCGGTCGTTTTGTGCATGATTGGATTGTTAACGTTCCGCATCACTTATAAATAGAAGGATGGAAAATGGATTGATTGAAGTAATGGTCTAAGAACTGTGATTAAGCCCGCTTGGCGATTTTTAAAGGGTTTTTAATGTGTGATTGTTTTCATCTGTTCTTTTCATTTTCATTTGTATGTTCATTGAATGAATGAGTTTTTTATTGAAAGGTGTTTATGCATAATTGATTAATTGTTTTTCATTGGTTTCGGTTTGTGGCGTCTTTGTCTTTAAATGTGATTAGTGACTGAGGAAGGAATTTCCCTTATTTTATTTTTTTTACTGTCCGGTTGGGGGTCGAGCCTACCCCAACCGCGACAACAATTTATGTCTTTTAACAAGTTTCTTTGTGTATAATCCATTCTGTCAGTACATTTGTTTGTCTTGCACATGCTGTACAGGAGGAAAGAAGAAAACCTGGAAAGGCAGTGCACACCTGTGTCTGTATCAGTCCCTCCACATGTTCTGCCCTCCACAGGGACTTCAGGCCTGGAGCTAAGCATGAGTTCACAGTTCAGGTGCAGCTTCGCTTCTGCTTGCTGGAAACCAGCTGTGAGCAGGCCGACAACTTCCCTCCCAGCATCTGTGTTCGCGTCAATGGAAAGTTGGCACCTCTTCCAGTAAGCACTGGCTCACTGCCTTTTCCTTTGCATTTTTGGGCTGAAGTGGTGATCTTGTGCTGGAAAGATGCCAGTCATGTAGAGTACATGAAGTACATGAAGCTAGGGAAAGCACCTCCACACTTTCTCCCATTGGTCAGATTCAACACTGGACATGTGAATACTAATTAATATGCATGAGGTCGGGGAAATACCTGTCCTATTTCTTTCGATTGGTCAGTTCAGTGGGACGTCACTTCCACCATTATATTGTCTACCATGATCAGCATGGATCAAGCATTTTACTCGACGAAATTATATTGCTGAGAAATGAGCAGGTTGGTGGGCTCCAGCACTGTAATGATGCCCACGAGCTCAAAGTTCAAATCCTTTGACTTACCGCGCACATATGCACATACACAACCAATCGACTGGATTTTGCTTAACTCACAAACTTCACACTCGAGCATGCATAATGGAGCATGTTGAACTGATCAATCTACTTTTTCTGTGAGGTTGATTAAACAATGACATTATGTATAAAAATGAACATAATTATATGAATGATCATGCCGTTAACATACTGTTTTATTGAATTGTACCTTCTGACTGTCTATATCATCGTGTTTACCGGGATCATCAACAAGGCTACATTTTTCGCGGAATATTAATGCAATGCACATTGACAGGGCTACATTTAGCACAGCAAAAGTACAGAACCCCATCCAGAAGACCAATGGTGGAAGTGTGGAGGTGCTCTCCTTAGCTTCATTTACATTGATTTCTTTGCCACAAGTTGATAAATGTTAAAATTATTTAAAATGCAATGTTTGAGGGGTATACCAAGAACGGATATTTTCTTCAGTGGATTTTATGTGATGGGATCTGACAGTGTGTGAACATCCTCCTCTTCCCCCCCCCCCCCCCCCCCTCTCTCCTTCTCCTCCTCCCCCTCCCCTCTCCTCCACCTCCCCCACCCCCACTCCCTCTCAATAATTTGTTTGCTCACTCACTCACTCACTCACTCACTCACTCACTCACTCACTCACTCACTCACTCACTCACTCACTCACTCACTCACTCACTCACTCACTCACTCACAAAAAATATAGTAATTGGCAATAGATCAGATAACCCCAAGACTGTTGAATGTAAGTCCTTTTATATTTTTTTATGCCCCCTTGTGTATTCCTGTTTCATTTAGTCACTGCCATCTTTGTAGATCCACTCACCCTGTTTGTAAAAAACCTTGGAATGAGTGGGGTGGGGTTAGGATTGGAGCAGGTGTTAATTCATTAATGATTTCCTTTGCTGTCTTGTTTCCAGAACCCCACCCCCACCACCAAACCAGGCGTCGAGCCAAAGAGGCCTGGACGTCCTGTTGACATCACTGGTCTGTGTCGCCTCTCCCCCACCATCTCCAACCACCTGGACATCTCCTGGGCTTCAGAGTTTGGCAGGGTACTTGGATGCTTTCTCCAGCCTTCTGATTGACATGACATCAGCAACAATAACAGTAATATGGACCACTCGAGAACAGTGATATACCATGTCCTTTTACACCTCACTCCACTTTTCCAGCCATTCCTATACTGTCCGTTGCTGCCAGCAAATGTGTGGGCCTGCTGTCTGGTTTTCCAACTCGCAGCATTGTTCTAAATTGGGCAAGGTCTGGTACTTGCTTCTGTGCTTGCATTTCAGGACAAAATCACCATCCTCACAGATGATAGGCAATGTACAGGTGATAGACAATATCACCATCCTCACTGATGATAGGCAACATACAGGTGATGGACAATATCACCATCCTCACAGATGATAGGCAAAGTACAGGTGATAGACAATCTCACCATCCTCGCTGATGATAGGCAGTGTACAGGTGATAGACAATATCACCATCCTTGCTGATGATAGGCAATGTACAGGTGATAGACAATCTCACCATCCTCGCTGATGATAGGCAATGTACAGGTGATAGACAATCTCACCATCCTCGCTGATGATAGGCAATGTACAGATGATAGACAATCTCACCATCCTCGCTGATGATAGGCAATGTACAGGTGATAGACAATCTCACCATCCTCGCTGATGATAGGCAATGTACAGGTGATAGACAATCTCACCATCCTCGCTGATGATAGGCAATGTACAGGTGATAGACAATCTCACCATCCTCACTGATGATAGACAATGTACAAGTGATAGACAATATCTCCATCCTTGCTGATGATAAGCAGCATACAGGTATACTCCCCTGACATAGTCACCAGTTTAATGGAAGAAATCCTGCACTATGTCAGCTTGCACATATTGAGACCATAACTTTAGTGTTTGATGGTTTAGTTATCATCCCAGCATTGACAGTCACAGTTGCAATAGAGGATTGGAAATGTTCCAGATATTGTAGAATCCTCAATCCTAGATGTTACTGTACTGTTTTCCTCCTTGCAGGGTATTTCTTCTCAGTGGAAGACAGGAATTTCCATTTCTTTGTCAAGTTTGTGATGTTTCTTTTTGTGCTGAGGTGTTCCTGTTGATGTTTATTTCATTGTGTTGACTTAGTGTTTGTGTACTTACCGGACTCAACAACTATGCCATAGTTGCCAGGGCACCTTATATAAGGGATTGGGGTTTTCTTTTCTCTCTTTTTTTTAATGTATGAGGATTTGCCTTTAGTTTGAGATTGACTGTAATTGTGTATGTAAGTTGAACTCATCATTAATTAACATTTTTAATATAGAACATGAAACATTTTTCAAGTCATGCTGTACACCAGATTGCTACCTGAAACTTTTTTAGTGAGCTATGGCAAGTTGAGATGTTGAGATACTGTCTCTCCACAGTGTCAAACCATCAGGTTTGGTTTCCTCCATGCCTAACTCCTGTGGGTTAGGGGTAGGTATAGAACTTAGAAGTGATTGATTTTCCTGTGAAATTTGTGAAAGACAAATAACTAGGGAAACCAAGATTTGACTTGCTCTTACTCTAATCAACCCTAGTAGTGTTCGTGGTCAGTGGTCTTACATAGCCTACAGAGGCTGATAGGCCATCAAACTCCATTCATTCATTCATTCATTCATTCATTCATTCATTCATTCATATAGGTACACATGTGATCCACTGCATCACCATTCCATTTTGTCTCTTACTTCCCCAGGGCTACTGTCTCAGCGTGTACCTGGTGAGACGTCTGTCCTCAGACATACTCCTCCAGCGCTTGAAGCAGTTTGGCAACAGACACCCGGACCACACACGGGCGCTCAGTGAGTATTGTCTGACAAAGTGCTGTCTATCACCTGTGTAAATTAAGAAAAAGCCAAATCATGTTATAAGGCTGTGTGAAGTGATGTGTTAGGAGGGTTTATATTCCAACACTTTTGACGTTTATGTGCTGAAGTCAGACTTGGCTGGAGAAATGGCATCATAATGACTTCATTTCAATTTTCAAATGATTGGACATCTGCATGTTTCAAGTGGGTTGTATTTCCTAACTGTAGAATGCTTTTAATCCCTCTGAAATGGCAGATGAAATGGCACAGGAAGGAAGAACCATTGACAGGAAAAATCAATGGTTGTCTTCTTTTTTTCCCCAACGTTGACAAGGATCTAAAGATTATTTGCTCATGTAGTTTTTGAAGTTTTAGAAAAGTTCTTGAGTAATACTATTGCACTTCTTCCATTTTCAGTCAAAGAAAAATTGGCATGTGACCCAGACAGTGAGATTGCCACGACAAGTTTGCGGGTCTCCCTCATGTGTCCAGTAAGTGTCTCCTCCTTATTTGGTGCCTTGTTGTGAGTGGGTCAGTTTGGGTGCTGGAACCCTATACTCAGGAGACAGTGCCTGAGGATCCTCTGTGAATGTTCAGAGGGAAAAACTGAAATTAGATTTTTGGTGGTGATGTGTGTATAAGTGTGTGTGTGTCTTTTACTTTTTATTTTTATTTTGTTTTGTTTGTTCAGGTTTTAATTTAAAATGACAGAAACCTGCATTAAATCCAGGTTCGAGGTGGGATGTTGTTTGGCAAGATTTTGAGTTTGTATATTTCTTTGGTGTGTGTGTGTGTGTGTGTGTGAGTGTGTTGAGAATGAGTAGTGAAATGTGTGGATGTGCTGAGGTCCAAACTCTGTTATCGATTCTCCCTTCTTTCAGTATTTTTCCCCCATCTTTTCTTTTCCCTTCTGATTGTAGATGGATGCTTCCACAGATGAATGTTCCAGTGATAGCTGCTCATGATATCTCTGTTGCACATTGCAGCTTGGCAAAATGCGCATTCAGATTCCATGCCGAGCCAGCACCTGCAACCATCTGCAGACGTTCGATGCTTCCACTTTCCTCATGATGAATGAGAAGAAGCCAACTTGGATTTGTCCAGTGTGTGACAAGCCTGCGCCCTTTGACAAGCTCATCATTGACGGGTGGGTATCTGAGTTGCAGGCATTCAAGAAGTCTTGAGATCATGCATTAAAAGACAGTAAACTGTCACCCCTGAGGGTCGGGAGTAAGAATATACCCACTGACTCTCCCAATGCAATTTGTTCAAGGTAAATGACTAGGGAAAGAGAGTCTTCACTCTTTGAGTAATGAATTTTTCATGAGGGAATTGTTTATACTTTTAAAAATTTAGATTGACTTTCTAACATTTTAGCCCATGCCATTAATTTTTATTTTTAATGGCCTACAAAGACTGATAGGCTGCAAAATATCATCAACCAACCAACCAATCAATCAGCAAGATGTGCTCTTCTGACAAGTTCTTTGTGCAAGAAAGATTTTCTATGTCTACTTTAAACTACTTCTAAACATTTATCAGCTGTTTACTCAAGAAAAACTTAGTATTGGAAACTATTTTTCTGCATTTTGTTAGAGTTCTGTCCACATTCATGAAAATAGCAGTTCGTTGTGTCTCTGTATTTTATGTAGTAATGCTGCCTCTCCTCTCTACCAGGTATTTCATGGAGATCTGTCGAAGTGCGGGGGATTACAGCGACATCATGTTCCACCAAGACGGCTCCTGGAGACCGCTGAAGACCAACAAGGAAACTCATCTAGTGTCCAGTCCCATGCAAAGCAAGTCACCACTCCCCTCCACATCAGGATCCTCAGGTAGAGACACAGAGGGAGCAGGTTCAATCTTGCTGAAGTTCAGGAGGATGAGGAATTAGCAAGGACATAGCAAAGCGGTCATGAGATTTATCTTAATCTGTGTGATAACCAATACTACCTTTCTCGACCCCTTGCTGCCACTCCCATACTAAGTAAAGAGGTGGAGTGCTGGGGTGGGACCAAGATAGTAGAAGTCTTTTTCTCTCTAATTCTCATGCCAAAGTAGCCGTTGGCCAAGCCCCAGCTGCCCCTATCACGTTTCCCTCTGACTTCTCGTTGTAAGTTTAACGATCATGGGAGGATTTTGAGGCAGAGTTGCTCATTATTCCTCAAATTGTCACTGTCTTTAGAACAATCTGTTCGAGAAGGGAAACGGACAGCTAGCTCAACCTCTGCAGGGCAGCTGCAGTAAAGGTGGTCTAGGGTGAAGGATAACCTTGTCGGGCATTTTACATTTGCATGAAGGCAGGAAGCACTTGATGTTGTGACTTTTGCAACAACAAAACACTATCTACAGCTGCCTGCAGAGTGTTCATGACATTATATCCCATAAGAGATTTGTGAAGATAATGTCATGAATATGACTTGAGATTGCCTTCACTTAAAACAGAATTCCACACTAAATGTTTTCCTGTGAAGTCAAGTGTTGTATGTGTTGTGCTGTGCAGCGTTATGGTCTGTAGTGTTGTGTTGCACAGTGGAATTGCCAGCATGGGATCCCCATCATACGACCTCTTGTAACAGATTTTTGGTGTTTACTGTATCTCAGGCTAAATCCAAGTTCCAACCCTCTATTAAAGAAAAGACTCATAAAAAGTCAAGCCCTCAAATGAGTTCCTTTCTAGTCAGGTGTGGGAGGCTCTACTGTATTGCATGTATTGAGTTCTCTTCTGTTGCTTTGCATTGCATGGACCTGTATTCTTGCTACAGGTCAGCCCTCGTCACCCAAGAAGCAAAAGATGACAGTGATAGACCTGACGCTGAGCAGCGATGATGAGGACACGGTGGATTCAGGGCCCAGCAAGATGTCAGGTCCCAGCAGCTGCAGCAGTCGCCAGTCTTCAGAGGCAGGGTGTGTGAGTCCTCCCATCATTAACCTGGACACCCCCACCCCCCCACATAGCTCCAACCGCTCCCTGTCAAGCTCCCCCTCCACGGTGGTGCTGTCTCACTGTCAGTCCAACTCCCAGTCCCCCATCCACTCGCCCCAGGCCTCCAACTCCTCCATGACCTCTGTCTCCTCCTCCTCCATGGCTGCCTCCGCCACCGTGCCCTCCATCCACTCTGCCTCCATCCCTGACCGTCTACAGCTGGCTGTGGCACCATCACCGTCATTCACAGTGCCTCCCTCCCCCTCCTTCAACCCCACCTCTCCCACATACAGTCCCACCTCCCCTGCTTTCATCCCCTCCCCTTCCTCCTACAACCCCCTAACCCCCTCAGTTCCCCCACCCCTCCTCCAGACCCTCCCTGGCTCCTTGCCTCCCCTCCCCAGCAGCAGTGGCCTGACCATGCCTGGCATCAACATAGAGAATCTCTCGGACGATGACTTTCAGGAGTTCCTGCAGACACTGTCCTGGGGTGTCTAGGACTAACTCCTGCTGGTCATGGAAAGATGGGTGTTTGTTCCGTGGGGGATGGGTTGGTTTGGAGGGTTCATTGGAAAGTGGGCCATTAATGTAAACTAGTGGTACATGCAGTAAAATGTTATGACTGATATTGGTATAGTTGTTGTGGAAGAGGACACAATGCAAGTATTACATTTCCTGTCTGTGTGCAGAAAGATGTGAAGGTGCTAGTGAGAGAAGGCGACGGGACTGTCGGTGAACTTTGTAGTGCTCTAGTCTAGTTTGTAGTGCTCTAGTCACTAGAAGCAGGTGGGATTGTTGTTACCACACACTGTGGGATAATGTTTACTCACACAGCCCTAAGTGAGAAAAAGTTGATCCCTAGTAAACTTTCTCACGCAGGCAAAAAACTTCTGGGGTCAATATCAGACTTGATTGGGAAGAAACCATAGTGAAACTGCACAAAGTGTTGTCTCTCAATGCTATGTGCACAAGAGGTATAGAATCACTCTGAATGAATGTTTGCAGTAAAAGGTATCTATATTTATGCATGTATGTGTGACCTGATAACTTTTTCTTTAGTTTGTGTGGACATTTTGTATTATCTAGAGGTCACAAAGCAGATTTTCTTTCATTTTTCATCCTAATCTTTATTTTTTTTTAATAACCATTTTGCCCTTTTGTATTGATAATGCCCCTCTTGATAGTTAGCAGAGCTGCTGTGGTCTCATTTTTATAATAGTTTTTGTGAACAAAGAGATAAGAAGTAACATGAAGGTTGTACATGTGGTCTACATATGATTTGACATCTGGGGGATCTTTTCATTGTGGGAAGAGACCTTGTCCTTTTTGCAAGACTTTCCATTGTCATTTTTGGGGTCAAGGCCAGCCAAGCTTGGGGGGGGTGGGGGGGATGTGTTGGTTTGCAAGGCTTTCCAAAATTTTGGTGGTATGCTTTAATCATGTTCCTATTTGACAAGAAATGGCTGTGTTGATGGTTGAAGCATTGACAGATTGCCTACAAATGACTTGAACTTCCAGTGGACTCTTACACTGTCCTGGTTGAGCACTGGATGCTACCATCTTGTGAAAATAACTTCTTTTTTATGCATCATAGAAAATAATATTTTTTCTAATTAATTTAGAAACATTGAATAGTGTGTGAAAGATTTAGCATGCAATTTGCCTTGTCACAGAAGCCATGAGCATTGGTGGGTGCCGTTGTGTGTTTGGCAACATAAACAGCAGTTGAGTCTGATATGCATTCAAACTTCCAATTTACAATATTATAAAAACTAAAACAAAAAACTAAGTTTTAAAGAGGTAAAAGCCTTATGAAAACAAACGTAGCATGTGGATGAAAAACTAGACTGTAGTGAAGTATTTGGTTCTGTTATTCAGTATATAAAGGTCTACTTGTTTAGCAAAGCAAAGCTGAGCTACAAAGAGTTTTGCTGGGTATTTTTCCTGCCAAGAATCCATGTCTCTTCCCTTGCACATGCAGACCTGGGTACCCATACGAATTATGCGTATTAATACGGGAGAAAAAATGGAATACGAAAATTATGCATGCCTCTAAAAAATACGGTGAAAAAAAATGCAGCTTTTGCATATTCGTAAATGTGCAATTTCGCGCGATAAAGTGCACGTCTGGCACGGAGAGCTGGTCGTGACTCTTTGCCATGGAGCAGTTTGTATCCGGCAGTTTCATTGGTCGACAGTTATCGAATGACCATTCAGGGCCAATCATCGCGCTCCTACCAACAACACTCTGTTTCCGGAAAAGTTTGAGTGGCACACACAGTCTGCGAGAAAGCTCACAGTCACCATGCCGAAAAGAAAAGGAATTTTGCCTTCAAGCAGCGCAAAAAAGACAAAGCGAGATCAGGTTTTTCTGCCAAAGTATCCGCAGATGCCAGGTATCGTCGAATCGGCGAAAGATGTGCACCATGCGAGATGCAATTATTGCGACTGTGACTTCAGTATTTCCCATTCTGGATACTTCGACATCGCCCGTCACTGTTCTGGGAAAGATCACAAACAACGAGTCGAGGCAGAAAAGGAAAAAGCAGGCATTCCGAAGCTGGACAATTTTCTTGTTTCAAAGTCTTTGGCATCGGGAGAGGAGAAAGTAATCCGTGCTGAAGTGATGATGACCGAACTGATTGTCAAAACAAACCTGCCCTTGTCAACGTCTGACATCATTTCTGCCACAGTGAAAAGTGCTTTCTCAGACAGCAAAATCACTGCTGACTACAAATGTTGCAGAAACAATCGCAACAGCCTTAGTGAGGGAAATGTCCAAGGACATAAAATCCTACTTGAAAGACAAAATGAGTAGTGGGCCTTTCAGTCTGGCAACTGATGGATCGAATGGCCAAATTTTTTTTGTCTCGCTGACTGCGGAGTATCATGTGTGCAAACCAAAAAGTGCATTTTTGAAATTGTCGGTCCGCGCAAAAAATACGCACAGCTTAAAAAAATACACATATGTGAACCAGTGAGTACGCAGAGGCAAAATTTGGGGTACCCAGGTCTGCACATGCATGTTGGACAAGAGGGGGAACATGAGGAACAGAAAAAATTACAGGCACTCTCAGAACTCCTCAGCCCTGGAGACCACAGCCGTTCAGTGTGAAAGTTCAAGGTTCAGAAGCACCAGGACTCGCCTACTGGTCACTCCTGTCTTCCAGTGAAACTTTTTTCTGTATTTATAATCACTTGTCTTGTTTCTTTACTTTTTTTTTTCTTTTTTTTTCCTTGATACACATTTTTGGCATGTCAGTCAAATGAAAGAAACCTTTCGGTGTTAGAGGTCCACACCTACCCACCCCTTATTCTGTTGCCTCCTCACACCATCCACTCTACTTCTTTTTGAAAAGACTTCAAGAAAAGGTTGGGTTAAATAGGAGACTGAAGACAAGGTTTTTCTATAAGTTGGTCTCGTTCTGAAATATCTGATCATGTCACTATGGAAGAATGATGTGTTTGAGAAATGCGTTCTTCCTGAAATTAGCATTAATGATGTGGCATTGGGGTCCAATGTTTTACTGTTGGGTTGATGGTGATGGTATCCGATTTAGAAAGAGTTTGAGTTTTGGCACTAGCTGCCGTCTCTGTTTGAAAAGAATGCATGCCATTGATGATCACTTTGCTGCCCTTTGTTTCACTCAATCCACAAGTGGAATTTTGTGACATTTATTGGCATGTTTTAAGTGTTACTCAATGTGTGATTTGTGTTAATTTGTTGTTGTGATATGTTTTACTTGTTTTAAGCTTTGATTTGTCATTAAGTTTGCTTTTAATTTTGCATATTGAACAGTTTTCACCGTGTTGAATGGGTTATTCTCAAATAAAATAATATTATGTGAAATTATGTTTTTAGGAAAGTTGAAAGAAAAGGTCCGAGGATTTTTGTTGAGAAGAGTTATGTTCTTCTGATTTAATTCCGTTTCTGTGATGAAAGAGACTACATGAAAGGAGGCATGAAATGGCTCACTTTTTAATTCAAATAATTATCGAAAGTGTCATTGATTTGTCCATTCATCAGAGTGTATTCTTGTAACTTTCATTTTTGTGGTCAAAAAACAGTTTTTCACACCTGGACTGCATATTTTGCAACAAAATCATGTTGCAACTGCAAGGTGAAGTGAACAAACTTGGAAATTGGCTGTCAAACTCGACAGGCTGTTGCCCTGTGGGGCTGCCACAGCAGCAGTTGAAAAGATTGGCAATAGAGTGATGTCTGCTGTATTGGATTTGTTTTCTTGCTGTGAGCAGCAGAATTCAGGACCAGTGAAAATTAATAACCATTTGTTACTTCTGTAAATTTGCAATGTAGACAGAATATGTCAGACCTCAGTAAAAAAAAACCACCCCCTGTGGGTTGTGGACAAGAATAGACCAAGTCTTCCTGATCAGTTTGTAAGAAGAGAATAACAAGGGAAATGGTGACATGACTTGCTCGTATTTGAACCAGCTCTGAGTTTTATGATCAATGGCCTTACATAGGCTACAGAGGCTGATAGGCAGTAACACTCACATCATCATGACAGATTTCATTTGCTTAGTAGTTAGAGCACTTGCACATTCTCAGGGAGGGAGGTTGCAGGTTCCGTAGTCTCTTCCCCTCCCTCTCCTCCCAGGAGTTGTGAAATTTTGTCTGTCTCTTCCCTGCATGGCGTCTACTCTGTTTTAGTGCTCTGTGGCTGTCTGTAATGGTGTATGCATCCCTGGATGGAAACGTCTTGTGTTAGAATCCATCTTTTGTACAATTCTGAAGTGAAAGGGTCACACCAGTTTATACCAGCAGTAACAAGGCTGAAACATTTTGATTCAATTAATGATGAGAAACTCACTGAAGGTCCTCCTTTGAGATTACCCCCTGTGGGTTTGGAATAAGAATTGACCCACTGCATCTCCCTACGCGATTTGTAAGAGGCGAATAACTAGGGACACCGTGACTTGATTTACGTTTACTCTAAACTGGATGTTTTTTCCGTGCTTAATGACCTTACATAGCCTACAAAGGCTGATAGGCTGTAAAACACCATCCATCCTTTGAGATCAAAAGAATGATGGAATTGTTAATGTTATTAACTGAAATGGAACCTCATACATGTGAAATTGATAAAGTCAAGGCAGACTACTTGGTGACCATGACTGTGAAACAGATAATCAACATTCATCCTCGGGAGGAAGACAGACTTGGATAGACAGCTGTATATACAGTAAAACCTTAATTTTGATCTTTGGAAAACAAGCCAAGTAATTTGGAGGGAGTCTTAAAATGGTGGTAAGGAGATTTGGCAAAGATACCAACTTAAAACAATGCAATATGTGTACAATGCACCTCTATTACTGTTAGCATAGTGCATTTCATCCTCTTGTCTACTTTCAACAATAATACATGTATGGACAGAATACAGCAAATACTTTGAAGAATGAACTTTAGAGGCTGATACATATTGATACATGTATATACAATGCAAGGAATATGGTCTAAATGTCAGTAAAAGAGAAAGGTGGTGAAAAGAGAAGTATTCAGAGCACTATGGCTACTGAGTGAAAGTGTGGTGATTGGGAGTCGACCCTCGGCCTGCCTGCCTAGCCACCTATAACCTCATGCAACCTTATCTCTGACCTAGGCCTCTTCCAGCTCTCTGAGGGACTAATTAGAGCCTGTGTCCACAGCATCAGAGCTGACAAATGCAAGTGACGTCTTTTGAAAGCATGTTAAATCTCCTGTTATTATTAATTTTATTTTATCCCTGCGTCTGTCCGATTCTTCCTCTCTCTCTCTCTCTCTCTCTCTCTCTCTCTCTCTCTCTCTCTCTCTCTCTCTCTCTCTCTCTCTCTCTCTCTCTCTCTCTCTCTCTCTCTCTCTCTCTCTGTCATTCTCTCTCTCTCTCTCTCTCTCTCTCTCTCTGTGTCATTCTCTCTCTCTCTCTCTCTCTCTCTCTCTCTCTCTCTCTCTCTCTCTCTCTCATGCACGCTACACACACACACACACACACACACACACACACACACACACGTCTGCAGCCAAATCAAAACCCTAGCCTCTTAGCAGTGCCTGCTTCTGTGCTGACAACTAGGGCACTCTGGTGGCAATATGAAGCTATTTTTAGGTTAGGGTATGAGACAATTGCTGTTCCACATTACTTGCTTGGGATGCAAACTTTTGAAGCTGGCCCATGATACCTGAATATTTCTACGAGTCATGTCATGATGATGCAGAGTGGATTTGGTATAACAAGTTGATAACAAAGCTAAAAAATTATCTTTCGGTTGTCATTTTGGATGAATGTATAGTTCCGTACCACACTAAAATTATCAGTCAACTGAAGGCAGGGCTTAGAATTAAGCAGCTGTGTCAGGCCAAATCTTATTATCTGCCCCTTGACCACAAGTCACATGGTCTAGGGAGAGGTCGCTGTTTGGCAGGTGCTCATTAAAGCATGTGAAATACAGCGCACCACCACACTGAATTGTTCTCGTTTTGCGATGGTTGCTAACTGCAAGTAGCATATGATAGGATCATAAAATAAAGATTTCATGGAATCTTTGCAGTTGCACCATCTCCAATATGAAAGGCACTAAACAGGCGCAAGGTACATGAAAGAGCTAAGGAAAGTTGTGGCTTATTGACTGCTTCATCATGATAGATGCTGTATTCGTTTAACACTGATATTATCTTGAGAAGAGCTTAGTGAGTGACATGTTTTGTCTATTATTGGTAGAGAACTGATGTATTCTTCAGAAGTTACTACAAGTGCTCAGTTTGCTACTCAAAACTCATAAACTTATTCAGTCAGTTTGGTTTTGGGGGTTTTTGGTTTGTTTTTTTGGGTGGTTTTTAAACCTGTCTTCAGGCAATGCCTAAAGAAGCAAGGAAAATGTTTCTAGATGAACATGGTAAGGATGACTTATTGAGCTTGATCTGCATATCCTGTGGAGTAGACACCATTAGTGGATCGACCTGTGGAAATAAGCTTTCTGACATAAGTGTCACAGAAATGGGCTGAAAGATTTGTAGATAGAGGGTTTCCAGATGGCCAGACTTGCACTGACTTGGGACTGTGAAGCAGCTCAGATGCAAACCATTGTTCTTGGTCACCTCTGCAGTCGTGGCAGGCTGCCATCATAGGGAGTGCCATTCCAAGGAACTCGAGCTCCAAAGACTGACTAGAACTCCTTGATTAGTACATGTCTGTGTAACATCATCTACAGAGGAGTTACTCTCCATACATTGTATTTCTGTGATAATCACAAAATTCATCCTGCTCATCGAAATGTCTGCAAGGTAGAATTTTCTCCTTTTGCTTATAAAGCAATAGCAAATTTTTCCCCTTACAAGAATCTTTGCATACATTGTTTCAACCTTCATGCTGTCAAAATGAGGGGGATTGGATAGGGAAAGAAAGGGTTGGGTAAGTGGGTGGGAATAGTGGTTTGAAGTTAATGAATGAATGTAGGTGGATGTGAATGCAGCCTGTTTTCTGAAAACTGCTGAGATGAAGAATCTCAGCTGTTAAGGGTGGTCCAAATATTACCTTCATATTTTTTCCCATGAGTGTAATTGCCTTGTGCTTTTGTTTCCATTGAATGGAGAATTCTTTGTGGACTGATTTGGAGTCACTACAAAATGCCTTCATGTCTTGTTGCTCTTGAAAATGTGCTTGAGAGTATGTCTAGGCTGTGTCTTTATCTGCACACCAAAATCAGATATTTGAGAATGGCAGCTTTGAATTGATATTTCATGGAAACCTGTGTATTAATGTTGAACTGTTATTGCATTGATACACAGCAGTGTGAAAAGTCGTGTTGTGCAAAAGTTTGAAGAATGTCTGACACCCCATTTGTTTTGTTATATATATACATATATATATGTATACCATTTTCAGTCATATGTATGAGGATTAGGAGATTTATTGACAAAATTTTGTGCTATTCAACATGCGGTGGGCAATATCTTGTCAAACCTGTAATTTTGAAATATATCACTATCAGTGCAGGAACTGGCAAGATTTTATGTTTTCTCCCATTTGAACTTTGACATGTCACTGTTTTACAAGTTGACAGTATTTGTTGTCATTTTGTGGTCACTGTGAATCGTTGTGAATGAAAGGAGTGGAAGGTAGATTGTTGTATGTTGTGATCACAGCTTTTGAAAGACGAGATAGCATGGTAACTGCGAGGGTACAAGTGAAATTCTCAAGTGAGATTTTGTGTGTGACATGTTGATTAAAAAACATGAGCTTGAATCTAAAACTTGCGTGGTTCCATCTCTTATCAGTGCATATCTAATAATTGGCATAGGTGATGCCCTTGTGAAAACCTCATGTTATGTTAGATGCTTTCTGTGCTGTTAATAGATTACTGCTTCATGAAAAAAACAGTTTGTTTTCACTGTCCATTGCCAAGGAGCTAGGAGATGTTTACCACTAGAACATTGTTTCATGTGTACAATTATTGTGTCCTGCATGTAGAAACTCATTGCACAAGTCTCTTATTTATTGCTTTGATTTTGATCATGATGAGTCTGAACAGGTATTGTATTCTTAGTCGACCCCCAACTCACCTGTACATAATTACTAATATTAATCTTAGTTGCAGACTGTGTCCCTTCCTTTCCCTGTTCTGTATTCTTTGTGATCTGTGATCTTTCTTTTGCATCTGTTTGTATCCATTTGTTATGGTTTGAGAGTGCATTGTCTTGCCATGCTGGGTAGGCATCCAGGAGGCCAATGTACCAGGAGCAGTGTGCATGCTCCAGACCTGTCACAGTAGTGGGGACCACAAAGCCTGCAGACTGCCACCATCAGTTAGCCTTCCACCACTTGTCTCTCAACACTTGGCGTTGGGAGTGGGTACGCTGAAACAGCGCCCCACCTTGTTTCTGGTTCTGTGCAGCATTGTTGTAGCTACGTGAAATGCTTAGTATCCTCCAAGGGCTGGGTGTCTGGCCCTATCCTCTCTTGTGTTGGATGCCTCCTCAGACTCGGGACTACTGGCTTCTTCCTTTGGATTGAGCAGACATGGCTAGGCTGTGCCAGAAAAACTTCAGATTCTGATCCAGATGATTTACCAAGTTTTGTTGTTTTCTCTTCCACACTGTCAACAGTTGTGCCATGTTAAACCATACATGAAACTGACAAAGTGTCGACTGTGCTTGTTTCGAACCCAGCACTTCTATTGTACATACCTGGTGGTTTTAGACTGGTTTGCTTGTTCCTGAGACGGAGAGTCTGAGGGGATGGAGTGATGTGAACTACAGATTCACCTCTGTATCTGGTTTTTTGGCAATCCACTTTACACAGACCCAGGAGCGGGGAGTTTGGTGTGTTGGTCCTGTTTGCAGCAGCGAAGGCTTGTGAGTTGAACTTGTGTCTTGTACATAGAGTAGACAGATCATCTTTCGTCACGTGTGCCTGGAAGTCCCTTGCTGTGGTAGATGTGAACATGAAACTGTACAGTCACCTTCATGCTTCTCTCATCCTATACATATTCCATTGACATGAATAAATGTTTCCAACACAATTCTTGGTTTTACTCCTTTTTACTGTGAGTTGATTCACCTTAGTGTTGTGTAGTCTTGAGTGAATCAGTTCCAGAAAATTATGCTTTTCGGGGGTCTATGGTATTGTAGTTATATTGCTCTGTTACATTTTTGGTGGGGTTTTGGTAGTTTGAGTAGATGTGAGTAACAACATGTACTCAAAGGATATACTTTTTTATATCTATTTTAAAAAGCTTGCGGTGTCATTTATGGCATCATAGTGTGTATCTGAATGCAGGCTTGGAATTCTCTTAGAAGCTTATACTGGCTTAAAGTCTCATAGTAATAGGTTTAGGAAGGGTGGGAAAAAGCAGTAAAATGTCCATTTCTATCTGTACCTCATTCCCACCAGTGCCTTTTCTTTACTATCACATCTAGCACAGCCTGAGATAGGTCTGTGATACAATGAAATTGACTGAAAGTGATGTCAGAGAAAAGTTTTTACTGAACTGCTTCCATTGCCAGTTGCAGTAAAGAGTTCTCTTTGACATTATCTTCAGGGTTTAGGCATTGTTTGCAAGGAAGGATAAGGTGTCTTGGGTTCCATGGGGATGCTGGGATATACGAGGAAGTTAGAGTGTTGGCTGGGACACCAGAAACCCTTCCCATTTTCTCTTCATGGTGTCTTGGCACAAGTGTGTCTGCTGCCGGCTTGTCTGAGCTCTCATTACCAGCTTCTGCTGCTTTCCTCCCAGGCACCGGGTCAGCATTGTCGGCAGCCAAGCAGTGCAAGCTGGAGCCCATGAGACAGGTAACCACTTTAGCTGTCCGCAGTCTGGGGGCTGCTGACAGTGGGTGCTCATCCAGGATTTTTATGGCATCAACATGGTGCTGCGGCGCTTGCCCCACTAATCCTGTCTTCAGTTGTTAGTCCACAGTTGACCAGTCTCACACAGTTGTTGCTGTTCTTTGACCTTTGTTGGAGTTTAGATGAGCCCCAGTCCACAGAAGAATGGGTCAAGAATTGAGAGCAGTGTTTCGTGATGACTTAACTAAATGGTTTTCTCTTTTGGAAACGTGTTCCCTGGACTGACATCCAGCGAAGTGTTTTGATTTGCTGGACAAGTAACACTCATTGGTCTTCTTTGAAATGGCATGATCTGAAGGAAATTCCAAGAATTATGGAAATTTCATTTCTTCCCAGAACTTTCTCAAATATATATAGGTGTCATTGCCATTTAAGTATTTTGCTGTTGCATTATTGAAATAATCTTGAAATGGCAATGAAAGCAGTTACTGATCAGAGTAACAACATTTCTGGTCAGTAAAGAAGCTTTCGTAGTATTTATAAAATAACTGGTGTTGAAAAATGTGTAGACAATGGAACACTTGAAAACGAATGGCAAATATTGAGTCAACTTTTGTGGACTAGGGGGTTTAATTAATGATAAAAACTTGGAAGCCCTTGTTGACAAATTATTACCTCTTTGTTGGTCAAATGCAGGCAGTCATTTTTGGTCAGACTGAACACATCCAGTAATTCAAGACTGAATGAGGAACTGAGTTATGGAAAATTTAGTTGAAATAGTTGAGAGAAACCAAACAGTGAGGGCTTCTAAGACTTGTCATTATTGGAATTATTTCTGGTTTTAATGTAATCCATAGCTAGTCATTTCAGGGGTAGTTCCACCCTTTCTTGGTTTGGATTGAAGAAGCCCACACCAGGCGTACTTGGTGTAGGGCTATCAAAAGGCAAAACCAAAACATCTCCATATGCTGATCATGAGAAGTCTCATTAAACATTCAGTAGTATCTGGATTTGGAAAGCAGTCTGACAAGTTTGACAGATCTAATGATAATCCCAAGTTTAAATTACCTGCTGTGTGCTGAAGTGGATTTGTTTCCATTTCTAAGTTATTTGCTGATGATGTTTTCCTGAGGTTGACTTGATATATAGACTGAGATGATATGTCAAATTCAGCTCAGAAATCAGGCTGCCAATCCAGCAGTTGGCTGCCCATCAATCACTCTCTCATGAAACTGGCCCTATGCTCCTCTGGTCAGCCAGGGAAGAGAGCCAGGCAAAGCATGGTGGGACCAGCCCTGGCAGAGTACAAAGAGTAATGTGCAGCTCCTGTTGAAATGATTATGGGTGTATGCAACTCCTAATCAGCAGGAGTGTTTGTGAGAATTTTGTCTAGTTCTTGAGCTGGCTAGATATTGGCTCTCAATTTGATCTCTACCTTGGACATGGTCAGTGGCTGAACTTTTGAGGGGAAAAGAAAGAAGAAAAAGGGAAGAATTTCCAGCACTGAATTGTGGAGAAGTTGGCTGGTAAAGATGATAGAAACTTCAGAACAATGATCATTACTGACAAGCAGTGTTCAAAGAATGGGGGACCAGTGCTTTATTTGACCACATTTCTATGGAGTATTTCAGTCTCAGGTTCGCCTGTAAGGATTACCGCTCCTTAGAGAATGTTCTCATTGGTAGGTCAGAAGAGTGGTATATAACATATTGATCAGAAGTTAATGGCATGCACACACAGAGTATGAACAACTTGAGAGATGATTATAATGAAAGAAATGTAAGGCACTTGTTCCACAACAAACCTTGCTCCAATAGCTCAAGAGACTGAGGACTTTCTTTTAGTGATCGTGCTTACACCAGACCCGTGCCTGTTTGCCTTGAAGAATCCAACTGCCTTTGGTAGATTTGAAAATAAAACATTGAAGTTGTTGCATGCACCTGTTTACATTGTTATATTGGTATTTTATTTTTGATCTGAGACCTCATTACACTTTCAGTTTACTATTAGCACAGCAGCACACCTTGAAACAAATTAGATGTGTGTAATTTTTAATGTGTTATTATACTTTCAACTTTTGGCAGAGAGAGGTGCCTGTCCAGGGTTTTGATGTAATCATAGTTCTCATGCTCAGTTGCCTCGATTGTGCTGCATTACAATTTGCCATGGAATGTGCATGGGACACATGAGGGAGCCTGACCTGTTCATAGTTTGAAGTGGGAGCAATGTTGTCAGCAAACACAAAACAAAATACTTGTCTCATTGTGATTTATTTTTTAAGAATTAAGGTTAAAAAATATCCTTTTAAATGAGTGGGTTTTTTAAAAGCTGAAAACATTACTATATTTGATTGTTTTTCAAATTTCTTTATGCTTTAGTTTTGTCCCTATAGAAAAAACCTGTAAAATATTGTTCTTCATCATTAATTAGCTTAGTTTGCACCATTATAGATGACTACTTACATCCCTTTGTTTTCCTAAGCAAGACTTATAACTTTGGATAGGTCCATTTAAAGTTTTGCACACCTTGTGGGTACCTCACAGACAAGAAAAATATTACTTTTATCCTTTTATTGAGGTACTGACTAGATTCCATGAGGCCTCCATTTTGAGTGTGCATGTACTGGATTAGTGAGATTTCCATGCATGACTCCAGGACAAAGAAATGTATGGAAGACAAACAGCCTCAAAGGATTCCATTGATTACATCACCTGGCAAAATATACAACAGAGATGTCTCAATTGTCTCTCAACTCATGTCTCTTATGGCATCTGTTTACGTGGGTCCCATGTCAGTAGTAGGTGTTAAAACTTGATTTGATGCTAGCTGGTCGACTGATGATTCATCTAATGATTCCTTTTTCCTATGACAGAAGTTGCATGGATCCACATGCCATTTCTCACGCCCTCTGAACTTTCAGGCAGATGTCTGCCTGCAGATGCTGCTGTGGTGGATGTGCCGTCAGCTTTAGTCTCTAGTCTTTGGCTTATCAGCTTTTGTTTTTCAAGATGGC
Source organism: Theodoxus fluviatilis (assembly GCA_034096865.1). Lineage (NCBI taxonomy): Eukaryota > Metazoa > Mollusca > Gastropoda > Cycloneritida > Neritidae > Theodoxus > Theodoxus fluviatilis. Next base: position 32,900 of record JAWQFJ010016229.1, read on the forward strand.
TGACGGTCTAGGCTGATATAGATTTAGGACTTGCATAAACCCCTGGAAACTGTTGCCTCCCCATGTGTTTTGGCCACTCCTGTTATTTTCTTTCATTTTTTTCTTCCTGCCTTTTTCTTGTGTTCTTTTCTTTTCGTTTTCTTTCCTTTTACTCTATTTTACATTACTTGTACTTCTCTCCTCACCTCTCCTCACCTCACCTCACTTCACGTCACTTCACTTCACTTCACTTCACTTCACGTCACTTTGCTTTTGACTTGACCTTTGACTTGGCTTGACTTTTACTTTTTCTTCTCCTCTCTTCTCTTCTCTTCTTTTCTCTTCTCTCTTCTTCTCTTCTCTTCTCTTCATTTCACTTCACTTCACTTCACTTACCTTTTGACTTGACTTTGACTTGGCTTGACTTTAACTTTTTCTTCTCTTCTCTTCTCTTCACTTCACTTCACTTCACTTCACTTCACTTTTGACTTGACTTATGACTTGACTTATGACTTGACTTTTGACTTGGCTTGACTTTAACTTTTTCTTCTCTTCTCTTCTCTTCACTTCTCTTCACTTCACTTCACTTCACTTTTGACTTGACTTATGACTTGGCATGACTCAGCTTGGCTTGACTTGACTTGGTTCTACTTCTTCTTCACTTCACTTCACTGTAGTTAACCATTTTATTTTCTGTTCTTTTTAACTTGCCTTCACCCTAGTTAAGAAAATGATTTGCAGATTTTCTCCAGTTAAAGGTACATGTATTTCCAAGATTCTGGTTTCTGTAGAGAATTCTCATTAATTACTAGCATCTCTACCTTAGAGTGTCCTAAGCTCTCTCTCTCTCTCTCTCTCTCTCTCTCTCTCTCTCTCTCTCTCTCTCTCTCTCTCTCTCTCTCTCTCTCTCTCTCTCTCTCTCTCTCTCTCTCTCATACACACACCTTTTTCTTTTAACTGGTTAATGTGCGACTTTTTACTTTGTTAGAAAAGAACCTGTATATATTTGCTTCATAAACACTGTCTCTTCTTGATAGCAGCTGCAGATGTTAATGGGGTAAGTGCGGTTTAGTTTTCATTGTCTCTGTGAAGGAAACATTCAACTAACTTGCAAGCAGGGTCAACAACAACATGTCTTTTTGATTCTGACCAGAAATTTCATCTACTGCACTAATTTTTTAATACTAACTGAATTGTTTATGACATTTTGGTTTTTAACTTTCTTTCTTTTTTTCCCCATGTGAATTTCATAAGTTTACGTTTTGTATTAGTTATGACTTGACATATTTCTGAGCTGAATGAATGGATGGAACACAGATTTTTCAGAAAGATTTACTAAATATTGCCATTACCTTTTCTGTTAGCTCACTATTTCCTGTGTCCTTTTGAGTTGTCAGTTTTAAAAGTTTGTTTAAATTTTTATTTTTTATTTCCATCTCATGTAGCAAAAAAAAATTCCCATAAGTACAGTTCTTTTGAATTGCTCTTAGAATTAGTCTTAAAATGCTGAGAATATTTTGTGTAATTGAATCAAGCAAACCTTCAATTTGGTAATTATGCCCAGTTCCAACTGAATTTTTGTAATAGTTTGCATGCAAATACAACACAATCGTCACTTCATTCCTACAAGTGTGACGATCATAAGAAGCATAGAAAATACGGAAATTTCAATTGCTACTTTGACTTGATCTTTTTAAAATCCCCAGTGTAAGCATCACCATTGATGTGTTATGTCTGTGACCCTACACTCCCCCCTTCCTGCCTATGGATTGGGGGTAAGAATAGATCCACCATGTCTCCCTATGTGATTTGTAAAAGGCGAATGACTTGGGAAATCATGAATTGACTTGCTTTAAATATTCCTGGGATTTAATTAAGAATGGCCATTAATAGCTTACAAAGGCTGATAGGCTATAAAACGTCATTCATTCGTTCATTCATTCATTCATTCATTCATTCATTCATTCACGTTAGTGCTACCCAACAAGGTGTGGGCTAGCTGTCCACTTGCACTACTGGAAGTGGTTCTAAATTTAAGATCTGTCAGATGAGAAGGCAGCAGTGTCCATTAGTGTCATGACAGATAAATTTAGAACAATGAGTCAGAGGAGGAAAATTGAGTGGGTTTGGCTGACATCTGGATCAGTACAGGAATAGCAACAAGGCGTGAAGAGAGGCAGTTTGCATGAAGAGAGGCAGTTTTGAGACAAACATTAATTAAGGTTGCCAACAGATGCTCTGCAGTGGTTTTCTACGATGCTTGCAGACCACATGTGTTTAACCTGCAGAAGAAGGCCCAGAAAATTATGTGACCACATATTCCAGGCAACAAAGGAAATGCTGGACATAGTAAAATTAATTGTGGTTGTGTTTTTCAGCTTTGTGATGAGGAGTGATCCCATCCATGGACTTTCTGCCAAGTTTGTTCCAAAAACTGCAACAACAAACAAATTACAATGAACAGACACAAACGTCTTGAGTTTTTGTTAGCATCTGGCACCCCAGTAAAAAGATTCCTTGTGAGAATGTTCTACTATTGTGCTTTACTGATAAAGTAAACGTTTACATCATCACATGTGGTGTAAGAGTGGACTGGAGGAATATCAAGGATGACGAAAGACCACAAGTGTGGGGGAGGTGAAAGAATCTGGCGTGTAATTGGAAGGTAAAATGTCTGGAGCATAGTTCTCTGGCAGTTGCTTTTGCCTCCTTGCCAAACAGGATTCTTTCACCCTCTGCCAAGACGTCATAGTCTTTTATCGCTTTGACACAGTCAGTCCGCAGCACAGAGTTGTGACTCACTACAGCAAGCTATGCCAGGCTGACATTGTCTTCAGTCCATAGCAAAGAGGCAGAGAGCATCTGGTCAGGCAGGCAACTATATATTCCTCCAGTGTTCAATGCAGGCTACTGGAAGGCTTCCCCATCCACCCCAGTGGGCTGGTAGTAACAATAGACCCATGTAGACCCTACATGATTAATAGAAAATGAATACATAGGGATATGGAGACCTGACTTGTTCTTACTCTAACCAGCTCATGTGGTTTTCATGGTCAATGGCTTTATATAGCCAACATAGACTGGAAAACGTAAAACTTCATCAATCCAATCCAGTCCAATCCAATCCAATCCAATCCAAACTATCCCACTCCCAATCCCCAAACAGCTGGAACAAAACTGGTGGGTTTGGGGGGACTGCACTAATTTATCGACCCAAAAGTTGCTGAAGAGGCTACTTGGAGGAATTGTGACCCTATTTGGTTTGTTTGGATTGACTTGTGAACAGAGTGCAAGTCCATTACACCTTAGCCCACCTGCCGTCTAAAAATCCCAGGAAGGTTTGGAGGCCAAGCCAAGTTCACCAAGAAACTTTTTTATGAATCCCCATATCCATCCCCATAGGGCATTTCTACATTCATTTACCTCCAGACTGAAAGACCAACACTGAGAATATCCACTTTTAAAGAATGTGCCTAGCTTTTCAAATGTTGGAGTGCCACAAGTATTGATGGTGCGGGAAGTTGAAACCTTGTCTTAATTTATGGCATCTATTGAACTTGGCTAACTCAAGCCCTATAGATACTGCTTATTACCCTCATTCTCTTGCTTCTTTAGTTGGCAGAGGCCTCAGACCTTCCAGAGACCTCAGACTCTGATTGTTGCGTGTTCCCATCAGTTGCTACAGAACCAGCTGGTGTTTCTGACCCTCCACTTCCAGTCATCATAGACCTCTGTGGGGACTGACCATCTTCAGGGAGCTCTAGCACAGTAGACTATGACGTTACAGATCACAGAGATTCTGTTAACACCATATCTGTCATTCAAGACCTTTCTGATGATAGACAATCATCACAGGTTCCTTTGAAGACTGGGCTGGTCTTTAGAGGGAATAGTGATGTAGATGCAATGTGTAGAATGTATGCAGTGGAAAGCCCGGAATGGCACCGCTGATTTACCAATGTCTTGCTGAATATAGTGCCTGTAGTTGGCAAATATGCTTCCTTGAAAAGTGTGAATGTTCTTGTGAGTCTTTCTGCAGCCTCATATGCGAGGCTGTCTTGAAGATGAGCAAGTGGGATAATGGAAGTCAAGCAAGAGAGAGAGAGAGAGAGAGCAGGATATTGCTATTTAGAATGGAAAGTGTGCATGTAAATTTTCCCAATGGTAGTGGTCTCTCATCAAATACACTACCCTATGTATAGTCTTTCAGTAAAGCTTGATGAATTTCACAACTGGTCACCTGCACTAGCAAAGCAAAGCTGTACAGATAAATGTCTTGTGAGTCATACTAGAAGGTCCTGCAAACTGCATGTAAATATATTTTGTTCCTTGTTTTCTTCATTTGCTTTTCCTTGGAGTAAGGATAAGTTTTAATTCATTTGAAACGTGTTTCATCTAAATGATCAAAACGACTGGGATAGAAGTTAACTCTTGTATTCTTTCGTTTGCTGTCATTGTATTTCTTTGCATGCATGGCTAATGCATGCTGAATTTGCTCCATGACATGGATGAATGGATGTCAAGGTTTTCTCCATCACCAGAGAGCAAATCTTTCCTGCTCATTTTTTCTGGTTTAGAATTTTCTATAGCCTGGCATTGCTTTGCCTTTGCAGCCCAAGATTTGTGATTTTGGAATTTTAACAAAATCTATTTCTTGTATGCATGCTGGCTCATTTTCTTTGTATATTTTGTGCTTGTCATGTTTGATGCATATTTGTCAGCTAGGGTTTGAAACAAATAGATTGCATCCTCATTCAGTTACAACTTGCCTTTTTCATTTTATTCCTGATCCATTTTTGTAATTGATTTTGAAATGCCGACCAAATTCTAACCTTCACCTATAGTATTTTGATGATTTCGAATGCCCAGTTGTCTTTTTGGCCTCAACATTGTGAACATACCACTTTCTTAGTGGATGAAAGATTGGACTTATTCATAATTACAAGACTATGTCTGTCCCACTCATGTGATCAACAGTGACTTTGAAAAACGTATGGGAATTTTTTTTTAACACTTGGTATGTATTCCCAACCCTTTTGCTCTTAGGGTAGGGTGTCATACGGTGAACCAAGATAATTCTTATTCGTAAAAGTGTATATTATGCTAGGTTGATTTGGGTTTAAAAAACGCAGACATTTTGCCTCTGACGATTTCCGTGACTTCTGCACACTTAAAAATGAGGACAGCAGGTACACTTTGTTCTTCCAGAACCTTGGTGTTCTTCAAAGACCCAAAGACAGCCATCAGCAAAGTGGGGAAAAGCTTTTCATAGTTACTTGTGCATCGTGGTTTAAAACTAGGCGGCAAAAAACATAAGCTAGTAAAACTGTAATTTTCTTTGAAACACTGTGGATAAAGATTTTGACTTTTTTCATTTATGATACTTTTTGATAATCTGTACTAGAGACATCTCTGGAAATAGTGAATGTTCTGCCAGACAGCCTAGACTGTATCCCAACAAGGTGTGGTCTAGACAAACTGACCAAAAACTGACTGACAACTGTGCAACAACAGTGCAGTGGGACATATGTGCAAGTATTTCGAACATTTCTGTTCCTGCATCCATGCAGTGCCATAGGAAATATGTGTTTAAAAAAAGGGAGTGAATGATATTCCAGTACATGCATGTGGCTGGCAGAAATGAAACAGTGACTTTTGAATGATTACCTTGACATGGACACAGAAAAGTTTTTCAGAATGTCCTTCTTAGGCATGTGTTTAGATGGGGATGAGAGCAGTGATGAATGTGGAGAATGAGAGGAATTTAATGTGTACTTCATGAAACATTCCATGGTGTGTTTCAAGAAGCATTTTTCAAATGGCAAAAAGTTATTTTCTCCTTTCTTTCTTATCTAGTTGTGTGTATCTGAAAGTTTATGTAAAGTATTAATGGTCTTGAAGCATCAACCCTGTGTATGCACAAGAGAAATGTTAATGTAATGTTTGTTGTAGTTAACTGTGTATGGTTTGTTCCTACTGATTGTCATTGCCTCTGTTCTCAGTGGCAGTGATTAGCATATCCACTGGATAGATTAATAAAGGTGATAACTTCAATTCTTATGTTTTTCATTCATACAGACTTTATAATTTTAAAATTCATTAGTTTGCCATATAAGAGAGCAGCCAGGATTGCTGATATCATCACTTTATTCGAGAACCATGACATTTTGTTCTCTGAAGTACATGCACCATAAGAAGGTTATGATTAATTACTCTCTCTCTCTGTCGCGGGTATAGTTCTATTTTTGCTAAATGTTGTTTTGCGATGCAACACTCTCAGCCTCGAGGAACGACATAGTCGTCCTAAAGGAGAGGAACAAATTGATATACAAAGTTTACAACTAAACTTTACCACCACGCCTTGGGGGGACACAACAGTCATAAGATGGAACAAGTGAAGAATGACCACTGACTCAGGGATAAAATAAACAAAGTTTAATTCAAAATACAAGTTCCCTCAGATCACTGCACGGGGCAGTGATCAACAAGGCATCCCACAGTGGAAACAAGATGGTGGGGCACTTCCACTGTGGAAGTCAAGCCTAAAAAATATACACAACAACAACTACAACAATCACCCACAACGAGGTGATTCACAAACCCCCAAAACACATGAGAAAAATCAGCCACAAGTAACTCTGTCCCCATTCCCATAAAAATATTAGCCCACTTCAAAGCTAAACAGAAGTGGCTAAAGTTCCACACTGGACAATTGACATCAAAACGTTAAGTTACACAGAATATTTAGAACTACTCAAACTCCTTCTAAATAACTCTCCCACTCCGAACTTCTAAGTTAGTGTTGCAGGGATCAGTCTACTCTCACTAGACTGTCCAAGGAAAACGTCCCCTCTCACAGGACAATTAAATGAAGTAATCCCCTCTCACAGGATCACACATAAAAAAATACACTCCAGTACACAGCACAGGGACACTGGTCAACTCCGCACTTCTAGTTAGAGAGAACAGGAAGGCACACGCCTCGACCCAGTCAATGCTGTGACCCTGAGGTCACGAGCATCCCCGCAGACATCCCAGAACCTACGTAATTGCCAGTCCCCAATACTGCACACGAGCGCTTACTCTGCTACAAGTATGAGACACTCCCACTACCCTCAGGAGAAAGATAAGGCGACCCCAACGGGTCAAGCTAACCCCACCAAACTCCTAGGAGACAGCAGAGCGTTCCCACCATTCACAAGTTAATACTAGTAACTGCAGTAAATCTTGAATGAGTTATGAACACCCAATCCCTAAAGAAATCCCATTACAAATACTTTGCTCTCTCTCTTCTGCAAAGCTAAAACACTCCCTAACATAGTTACAACACTTTGCTGGAATATTAACTACTGGGAAGCCACGCCCCTCTTTCACTCAGCGGCGGGCTTGCACTGAACTCGCTCTGGCTAAGGTCACGCTTCCACAACAAACACCGCATTCCACTCTTTCTCCCTCTCCTCGCACACGCTGCTACGGCTTCAGCCAATCACGCGCGCTCTGGCGCTGGACAGCTATACACAACAGGATGAGTGAAAGAAAACGACAGGGCATGCTCTTACCCTTTGCAGTCCAGATCCGGTTCCTGGAATGCTCTTAATTGTAACACACACAACACCACCTCACTTTAAACCCTCCTAGAGAGAGATCGGGAAAGCAGACGCCTCGACCCAGTCGATGCTGTGACCCAAAGGGCACAGGCACCCCCGCACATGCTCTAGAATACACCTAGGGTTATTACGAGTAGGAGTCCGTTCCTCACTCGATAGAGGCTTACTGACTAAGCTCGAAGCTTACACAGTCAGTCGTTGAAAAGCTAATTCCAATACACGTAGGGTTATTCACGATCAGATCAAATCAGTCTCAGTGAGGTCTACTCCATTCAAGTCAATTGAATCAGTCGGTCTACCTCCACTGAACTCGTTGCTTAATTCTCTAACAACCAAGGCTGCTCCCCTCGCTGCTCTCTGCAGAGGAGGGTCACTAGCGTTCTGACCACCCTGCTTAGAATTCGATTAAGAATCTAAATGTCTACGCTCAAGGTACCCCACACCTTAATTACAGAGCTAGACTAAATACACTCACTGTGTATGGGAAAGACTGCGTCCAGCCTCCCTTTTTCTACCCCCTGAGGCTGTAGAAGGAATCACTTCTAATGACACCTGACACTCAGGTTTCCCTGAGCCCTCCGCCATCTCGTTCCGTCTCAGGAAGAAGAAAGTCGGAGTTTGTAGTGATCTGCACTACGCAAGACAAGAACTTGCAGACCGGGACTTTCCCGTCGTGGAGAAGATTGCACTCTCTGTGCGATGAAGAACTGTTCACAAGTAGACGCTGATACACGCTCAGCGTCTGGGTAGAGTCTAGGAAACTCTATCAGCAGGATGGTAGCAGGTCATCCAGTCATCATCCGTCGCTATCTGCTCCACGGAGATGCCATCCGTGAACCAGCAAACCCTCTTTATAGCCTGAAAACATAAAGACCCAGCCTAATGAGTCTCCATTCTTTTCCCCCAATGAATTCTTCATAGAATTTACTCGAACAGGGCGAACTGCCCTTGCTTACTATACCAGAGAAAACTCCCCCTGCGCTCCAACAAGACAAATCCCTTTTAAACAACCATCCCCTGCTTGAAATGGATTTACGATTAATACCACACATGGACAGGGCTTTATCCGTCTCTCTCTTAGAGAATGAGTTTAACTAAAACACAATTAGAGCGCTTTAACACGTCTTCCCTCTCGCTCCTATTTTAACCATCATTTTCTCAACAAGGCGAAATGAATGAATCGAACTCCACGTTACCTCACGTCAGGCTGTGGACCTTCCAGAACGAATCCCCATCAGGTGAAACCCAAGTCAGCCCTCTTTATCTTCGCAGAGATAAGCTTGCGAAGTGAGTCGATTTCGCCTGGCCGCGCCTAGGCGGCCGCGGCGCGACGGGGAGGCAAGTTGCCACCCCGCCCGCCTCGTACCTTGGATGATTACGACTGCCCAACAACGCGCAATCATAAGCGGGATCCCCCTTTTGTCACGTGGCCCTAGGCCAATCAGGATCCATATCCCAGAATATTAATGACCCGTGGGGTGTATGCGAGATGCGCATTGCGACAGTACCTAACCCCAGGCAACTGCCACCTCAGCACAAATGGTGGCTGGAAAAGCTCGCGACCTCTCATGCCCCGACCTACTGGCTCTGGGGTCACTGGCCCGTCAGTCATATCACACGTGCTCTGTGCCCATAGCAAGCTCTAAGCCCTATCTCCGAGCACTTACGCTACAGTGCAACCCATGCACTTTCACTCACACTAATTATTTATCACCCACTCGTCGCTTCCAAGCGACAGGCCTTCCCGCTTAACTACAGACCACAGTCTGCACCTAGTGCAAACTTCTTAACCCGACACCCCTCGACCACTCACGCATGGAAGGACCCTCCCTCAACCAACGACTTTCCTCCCAAGTTAAGCGATCCCTTTTTATCACACAAGAAAACACCCCATCAGTCACACGTACAGGGACTCTCACCCTCGTACACACACACGGTAGCTCTTCACAAGCATACCTGGACGTGATTAACAAATCACATGACAATAACCCCTCAAGGGTTACGTATAGGGACTCTAGGTGGGCGCGTAGGACAGCCCCACCCTCTAGGGGAAAAGAAGGCGGGCTCCAACAGGCTGTGCAAGACACCCCCAGACCCCCGTCAGGCAGTGAGGTGTCCCACCCCCTTCTAGGACGCACGCCACAGGACAATGCAATTCCCACAGGAACACATCAGCTCACGCTCCCATTCTCCGCATGCGCTCGTAGTCCTTGTTGTCACAAGGAACAACTGCCCTCGGCAGCAACAACCAAACACCCCCTCCCTCCAGGAGGATAACCGCCTCTCTGCGGCGACAACCAACCGGCACTTATACACGGTACACTCCCTTGTACTCCTTTTCCATAACAGCCCTGTCATACCTTAGGACGCAACTGTTACAACTAACAGAGGTAGACAAACACGGGCGCTACACAACACATACCAGTCGCTCGCACTCCCTCACTAGGACAAATGCTAGCAGACGGCATAACTCTGTACACTCACATGTACACTGCACCCTCAGCTCGGTCACACCGACTCTCACAGAGCGCACACAATGACAGCGGGCATACACCCCCACTAGCGCACACGACGGTGCGTTGGCCACACGGGCCTACAGAGTGCACACAACGGTGCAGTAGCCCCAGGCTACAGAGAACACACAGCGGTGCTGGCAACACAGGCCCCAGGGTCTCACCCTGACCCTGTCTCTAACTCTGTCTATGACTATGATTAAGCCTCTGTCACACCTCCAGACAAACTGTCCTAACACACGGAAGTGGACAACACAGGCATTACATCATACTAGGAAGGTGCGCAGGGTAACCTCACCCCCTCAGGAGGAAAGAGAGCGGGTCCCAAGCGGACCGTGCCTACACCCTCAGCCTCTCTGAGTGTGAGGCACCCCTCACGCAGCCGACCCCTATCTGTCTATCCAAACTCCGCCCGTTAGGGTATAAGGATATAATCTTTCTATCCAAACTCCGCCCGTTAGGGTATAAGGATATAATCTCTGTCTATCCAAACTCCGCCCATTAGGGTATAAGGATATAATCTCTGTCTATCCAAACTCCGCCCGTTAGGGTATAAGGATATAATCTCTGTCTATCCAAACTCCGCCCGTTAGGGTATAAGGATATAATCTCTGTCTATCCAAACTCCGCCCATTAGGGTATAAGGATATAATCTTTCTATCCAAACTCCGCCCGTTAGGGTATAAGGATATAATCTTTGTCTCACTCAACACGCGAACACAGTCGCTCTCGGTCGACTACACACTCGCTCACCCGAGCAGGCGCGCCGGCCACTCTGTGTCTCCCCAGAGGCTCTGAGGCGAGCTCCAACGAGCCGTACAACACCGGTAGACTCCCCCAGGAAACACAAAGCGCACGACATCCCCCCGACATGCAACAACTAAGTCACATTCACTCAGTCAGGTTCGCGCTCGCTCACAACGAGCAGGAGTGCTGGGACACCTTGCATCCTCCAAAGAGACCTGAGGTGTGCACCCCTCAGGCTCCTGGGGGACAACAAGGCACCCAATCCCTATCATGCACCCAACAGGTGACGGTAGTCCACTCACGCAGGCACTCTCGCAGATGCACTGCACTATCTCACCTCACAAGGATTTGGGGACGTCCCCCCTGACCCCATCTTCTCATAGAAGGGCCCCTTGCTGTTACACCTGAACTTTCCATCATCCACAACGCAAGGTGAATAAAGGACAAGTCTCCATTTCTCCCCAAGGAGATTTGACAGCCTATCGTCTATAAACGCAGGCACCCTCGCCTGGCTCTATATAGACTGTCACGGCTGGTTCTAACCAGCAACACTATCACACCTTTCTCCCCAATAGAAATCTTATCTCTACGATAAAGTGACTCTACTGAGACAGCCCGTCTCCGCGAGAAATGTCGCTTTCACAACGACAAAACATGAGAGGCAGCCTCGGCTGCTCTTATAAAAACACTTCCCCAAAATAGTGGCTACTATTGCCAAACTCACAACAAGGCAAAGCTCTCTTGAGCAGAAACACCACTACCAAACACAACTAACTAGGGCAGGCTACCTCTACTAGTGAATTGTCCTTAGACACTCCTGTTCACCAGCACAGGAAAAATTGAGCTATATTAATAATGATAACTCACCTCAGAGGGTACCCCCTCTTCCTTCCTAATTCTCCTCGGACAAACCCTAGCAAAGTGTTCACAGGGATTGCTAACATAGCACCCTCTATTTCTCTGGGACTCATTCATCTTCTTCTTACTTCCTTTTCCAGTCACACTGTGACATTCCCTCTCACGTCGGGCTCTCTCCTCAAATTCTCTGACTAAAAGACGCTGATGAAGTTCACTTACTTCTCTCTCTCTCAGCAGTCTCTCTTCATACAGGCTTCTTACTGCCTCTCAGCCCTTTTCCTGCTGCTCTCTCTCAAGTTTTCTCTTCCGCTCCTCCTTAAACACTTCCCATTCAAACTCCACCCTTGCTACTTCGACATCCTCCCGAAGTAACTGTCGGGCTATAAAATCGGGAATATCGGAAGATACTACTCCTAGCTCGACGACTAGCGAGACCAGTCTAGCACACCTGTCCTCACTAGACTCACCCCTAGTCGCCATGGTTCTACTCAAATGTGAAACGTAATAATACTTAAACTACGTCACACTGGGTAGACTACAGAGAGAATACAACAAGGGCAATCAACAATAGAGCAAGGCAGCAACATCAAAAATACAAAAACAACAACCCGTCATCAGTAGTCAGATGTTCCCCAAAGGTGTGGATGGTTCGACAAAATGATGTAATTTTTCTTAAAAATTAGAAAGTTAGACATGTATCCTGGCAGGCTCGCCAATGTCGCGTGTATAGTTCTATTTTTGCTAAATGTTGTTTTGCGATGCAACACTCTCAGCCTCGAGGAACGACATAGTCGTCCTAAAGGAGAGGAACAAATTGATATACAAAGTTTACAACTAAACTTTACCACCACGCCTTGGGGGGACACAACAGTCATAAGATGGAACAAGTGAAGAATGACCACTGACTCAGGGATAAAATAAACAAAGTTTAATTCAAAATACAAGTTCCCTCAGATCACTGCACGGGGCAGTGATCAACAAGGCATCCCACAGTGGAAACAAGATGGTGGGGCACTTCCACTGTGGAAGTCAAGCCTAAAAAATATACACAACAACAACTACAACAATCACCCACAACGAGGTGATTCACAAACCCCCAAAACACATGAGAAAAATCAGCCACAAGTAACTCTGTCCCCATTCCCATAAAAATATTAGCCCACTTCAAAGCTAAACAGAAGTGGCTAAAGTTCCACACTGGACAATTGACATCAAAACGTTAAGTTACACAGAATATTTAGAACTACTCAAACTCCTTCTAAATAACTCTCCCACTCCGAACTTCTAAGTTAGTGTTGCAGGGATCAGTCTACTCTCACTAGACTGTCCAAGGAAAACGTCCCCTCTCACAGGACAATTAAATGAAGTAATCCCCTCTCACAGGATCACACATAAAAAAATACACTCCAGTACACAGCACAGGGACACTGGTCAACTCCGCACTTCTAGTTAGAGAGAACAGGAAGGCACACGCCTCGACCCAGTCAATGCTGTGACCCTGAGGTCACGAGCATCCCCGCAGACATCCCAGAACCTACGTAATTGCCAGTCCCCAATACTGCACACGAGCGCTTACTCTGCTACAAGTATGAGACACTCCCACTACCCTCAGGAGAAAGATAAGGCGACCCCAACGGGTCAAGCTAACCCCACCAAACTCCTAGGAGACAGCAGAGCGTTCCCACCATTCACAAGTTAATACTAGTAACTGCAGTAAATCTTGAATGAGTTATGAACACCCAATCCCTAAAGAAATCCCATTACAAATACTTTGCTCTCTCTCTTCTGCAAAGCTAAAACACTCCCTAACATAGTTACAACACTTTGCTGGAATATTAACTACTGGGAAGCCACGCCCCTCTTTCACTCAGCGGCGGGCTTGCACTGAACTCGCTCTGGCTAAGGTCACGCTTCCACAACAAACACCGCATTCCACTCTTTCTCCCTCTCCTCGCACACGCTGCTACGGCTTCAGCCAATCACGCGCGCTCTGGCGCTGGACAGCTATACACAACAGGATGAGTGAAAGAAAACGACAGGGCATGCTCTTACCCTTTGCAGTCCAGATCCGGTTCCTGGAATGCTCTTAATTGTAACACACACAACACCACCTCACTTTAAACCCTCCTAGAGAGAGATCGGGAAAGCAGACGCCTCGACCCAGTCGATGCTGTGACCCAAAGGGCACAGGCACCCCCGCACATGCTCTAGAATACACCTAGGGTTATTACGAGTAGGAGTCCGTTCCTCACTCGATAGAGGCTTACTGACTAAGCTCGAAGCTTACACGGTCAGTCATTGGAAAGCTAATTTCAATACACATGGGGCTATTCACTATGGGTAGGAGTCCGTCCCTCACCTGATAGGAGTACACTGACAAGCTCACAGCTTAACACAGTCAGTCGTTGAAAAGCTAATTCCAATACACGTAGGGTTATTCACGATCAGATCAAATCAGTCTCAGTGAGGTCTACTCCATTCAAGTCAATTGAATCAGTCGGTCTACCTCCACTGAACTCGTTGCTTAATTCTCTAACAACCAAGGCTGCTCCCCTCGCTGCTCTCTGCAGAGGAGGGTCACTAGCGTTCTGACCACCCTGCTTAGAATTCGATTAAGAATCTAAATGTCTACGCTCAAGGTACCCCACACCTTAATTACAGAGCTAGACTAAATACACTCACTGTGTATGGGAAAGACTGCGTCCAGCCTCCCTTTTTCTACCCCCTGAGGCTGTAGAAGGAATCACTTCTAATGACACCTGACACTCAGGTTTCCCTGAGCCCTCCGCCATCTCGTTCCGTCTCAGGAAGAAGAAAGTCGGAGTTTGTAGTGATCTGCACTACGCAAGACAAGAACTTGCAGACCGGGACTTTCCCGTCGTGGAGAAGATTGCACTCTCTGTGCGATGAAGAACTGTTCACAAGTAGACGCTGATACACGCTCAGCGTCTGGGTAGAGTCTAGGAAACTCTATCAGCAGGATGGTAGCAGGTCATCCAGTCATCATCCGTCGCTATCTGCTCCACGGAGATGCCATCCGTGAACCAGCAAACCCTCTTTATAGCCTGAAAACATAAAGACCCAGCCTAATGAGTCTCCATTCTTTTCCCCCAATGAATTCTTCATAGAATTTACTCGAACAGGGCGAACTGCCCTTGCTTACTATACCAGAGAAAACTCCCCCTGCGCTCCAACAAGACAAATCCCTTTTAAACAACCATCCCCTGCTTGAAATGGATTTACGATTAATACCACACATGGACAGGGCTTTATCCGTCTCTCTCTTAGAGAATGAGTTTAACTAAAACACAATTAGAGCGCTTTAACACGTCTTCCCTCTCGCTCCTATTTTAACCATCATTTTCTCAACAAGGCGAAATGAATGAATCGAACTCCACGTTACCTCACGTCAGGCTGTGGACCTTCCAGAACGAATCCCCATCAGGTGAAACCCAAGTCAGCCCTCTTTATCTTCGCAGAGATAAGCTTGCGAAGTGAGTCGATTTCGCCTGGCCGCGCCTAGGCGGCCGCGGCGCGACGGGGAGGCAAGTTGCCACCCCGCCCGCCTCGTACCTTGGATGATTACGACTGCCCAACAACGCGCAATCATAAGCGGGATCCCCCTTTTGTCACGTGGCCCTAGGCCAATCAGGATCCATATCCCAGAATATTAATGACCCGTGGGGTGTATGCGAGATGCGCATTGCGACAGTACCTAACCCCAGGCAACTGCCACCTCAGCACAAATGGTGGCTGGAAAAGCTCGCGACCTCTCATGCCCCGACCTACTGGCTCTGGGGTCACTGGCCCGTCAGTCATATCACACGTGCTCTGTGCCCATAGCAAGCTCTAAGCCCTATCTCCGAGCACTTACGCTACAGTGCAACCCATGCACTTTCACTCACACTAATTATTTATCACCCACTCGTCGCTTCCAAGCGACACTCTCTCTCGCTCTCTCTCTCTGCATCTCTTCACTCTCCCTCCCTGCCCCCCCCCCCTCCCTCCCTGCCTCCCTCCCCCCTCCCTCCCTGCCCCCCCCCCCTCTCTCTCTTCCTCCCCTCACCTTCCCTCCCTCCCCCCCCTCAATATCTCTCTCTCTCTCTCTCTCTCTCTCTCTCTCTCTCTCTCTCTCTCTCTCTCTCTCTCCCTCCCTCCCTCCCTCCCTCCTCTTTCCTCCCCCCCCCCCCCCTTTCCTCCTCCCCCACCCATCCTCCTCCTCCCCCCCTCCTCCTCCCCCCCCCCCCTCCTCCTCCTTTTTCTCCTCCCCCTCCTCTTTTTTCTCCTCAACCTCTTCCTTCATTTTCTCTCTCTCTCTCCCCCCCCCCCTCCTATCCTTTTTATTTTTCTTCTCCTCCTTTTTCTCCTCCTCCTCCTCCTCCTCCTCCTACTCCTCCTCCTCCTCCTCGTCCTCCTCCTCCTCCTCCTTCTCCTCCTCCTCCTTCTTCTCCTCCTCTTTCTCCTCCTCCTTCTTTTTCTCCTCCTCTTTCTCCTCCTCCTTCTTTTTTTTCTCCTCCTCCTCCTCCTCCTCCTCCTCCTCCTCCTGCTTCTTCTGGTTTTTCTAATAAGTTCACTAATTGCAAGGTCAGCTCTGTTTCGGCGAGGCGTCTTGCCAAGTGTAAGGCAGGAAGGAGAGAAATGCTTTGGCACGAACTTCTCCATCAAGGATTGGTCACCTGGCACGTACTGCAAACAAAGACTCAGCTGCTGTCGTCATCAGCCTTGTAGCTTTGTGTAGAAAAGAGTTACCTTGAAAAGAGGTTCCAAAGACCTAGAACAAACCAAAGACACTATATATCTAGTATCAAAAGGAACCGCCAGCGTCGCCGAATAGCGAGAGAGGTCCCGGACACTGATTCGCGGGAACATCACTTCCGGTGAGCCACTATTCTACAATAGGTCGGGTAGCTGAGTTCAGAAAAGTGTAACATGCTAAACGTTGAGGGTTACAAGCGTCCACCTGCTCTAAATGGAGAGTCTAGACATAGAGATATGTGGTCTAGGTAGGCGGACATTCTGAATTTGGTTTGTTTCGCCGCCATGACACTTTTCAAAATGGCCGCCACAATCTACACTTTTCTTTATATCTCAGCTAATATTTGGGATAAAATCAAAAACATGGAGTCAATTCCTATGTTTTGCATGATGACAAAGTCAATTATGGCCAAAAAATAACCCTAGCACTCACATTTTCTATCAAAAATTAAATATTTGACAAAATAGCTAGGCGATATACGAATTCGGTAAGTATTATCTTTCTGAATTTGCTATCTTAAACAATGCATATCAGTGTGGTCTGGATGAAATGTTTACTACTAGAACAATGTAGTTTAGGTGGGTGGATATTCTAAATTTGCTTTGGATGGCCATGATGACGGATTTAAAACGGCTGCCAACATCGGGATTGGCGTAAAACTGCCTCACGAGTTCGTATAGGTAGATTGGCAAACAAAACAACCATGTCTATGTGATTTGGCAAGAAAAGTACAAGTACGCTGTAACACATAGGAATGGAGTGGTACTTTGCAGTGGTCGGGGCTGATTTTAAACAAAACAATATTTTCGTGTCCACATGGTGTATCTCCATTTGAAATTGTGCATTGAATTTCTTGGCAATCAACATTGCAGAAACAAAGTTTACTCCATGTTACTTTGGAAAATAACAAATAAAAATCAACGATTTGAAGAAAATACACACACTGGGTGATGATATAAACTGAAAATGTTAATACTTCTGAAATATCAACGATACTGCTTAGCATGCTTATCATGGTAATTATGCACTTTCAGTACACAACGACTCTGACTCTTCAGCTGTGTCTGCACGAAGGACAGTGTCGTCGGACACAGAATGGCTAGCAACATGAAGGAGACGAACAAGGTCTTTTAATCTTGTGGCTTGGTGCACTGTGAGACCAATGCCCAGATGCTTGGGCGTCATTTTTCGTCTTCTTGATGTTGTGAAGACAATATCTTGACGTATGATATGATCCAACGGTATCACAGGAATGGCAATGTGATGATTCCAAGGAATTTCCTGCACGGAACAGGCAAAGGATATGATGCAAATGACAACATTGACATTCTTGAGGAAACTCTGAGTGGCACAGGGAAATTTCATGCCAGCCAGTACATTGCTCTCCGACGCAAAGCACCACTGGAGCCAGGAATGGACATTCAGATAAAGACAGCTTTTCCAAAAGTTGTTCATGCACCTGCTGAGATGACAAACCTGCAAGACATCATCATGACCAATACAAAGCCAGAACCTGTATTTGCACAATGTGCAGGAAGCATGTTATTTGCCAAATCACCAGAAAATCACCGAGGCAAACACACAGGACCTAGCATGGATCATGGTAGACAGCACCAGCCAGATGATCAGGTTGTTTCAGGTTGGAGTGGTTTCAACCATAAGGTCAGCACTTGTGATCCACCACTGACAGAAGTTGGTGCAATGCCAATCCTGAATTCTCCAGCCCACGAATTCCCCTCAGTATGAACCGTCATGCAGAACTGCAAATTAATGACTGAAAGCTTGGAGAGAAATACACGGTGATCACTTTTGATGAGCAGATATACTCAAAAGCGAAGATGTTACAGTGGGACCAACTGGACAGCTGTAAGGACTTGGTCATCATGCTAGGAGGGTTGCCAAGAAATTCAATGCACAATTTCAAATGGAAATACAACATGTGGACATGAAAATATTGTTTTGTTTAAAATCAGCCCCGACCACTGCAAAGTACCACTCCATTCCTATGTGTTACAGCATACTTGTACTTTTCTTGCCAAATCACATAGACATGGTTGTTTTGTTTGCCAATCTACCTATACGAACTCGTGAGGCAGTTTTACGCCAATCCCGATGTTGGCAGCCGTTTTAAATCCGTCATCATGGCCATCCAAAGCAAATTTAGAATATCCACCCACCTAAACTACATTGTTCTAGTCGTAAACATTTCATCCAGACCACACTGATATGCATTGTTTAAGATAGCAAATTCAGAAAGATAATACTTACCGAATTCGTATATCGCCTAGCTATTTTGTCAAATATTTAATTTTTGATAGAAAATGTGAATGCTAGGGTTATTTTTTGCCATAATTGACTTTGTCATCATGCAAAACATAGGAATTGACTCCATGTTTTTGATTTTATCCCAAATATTAGCTGAGATATAAAGAAAAGTGTAGATTGTGGCGGCCATTTTGAAAAGTGTCATGGCGGCGAAACAAACCAAATTCAGAATGTCCGCCTACCTAGACCACATATCTCTATGTCTAGACTCTCCATTTAGAGCAGGTGGACGCTTGTAACCCTCAATGTTTAGCGTCCCATGTTTTTTGCAAGCTACAGATTTCAGCTTCTAGACTAAATGGGCGCGTTTGTTTGGCCCAAAATCTCGCGTTTCTCCCTGAATGGCTAGCCCAGGGCGAGTGAGACACTCCTGCAGCTAGAAAAACGGCCAATCATCTCGTTTGTTTGGCCCAAAATCTCGAGAGAATCGCGAGGGCTAGGCATTGCCTACGTTCCTCGCTCAGAAGGACGCACTCGCCGTGAAGGCGGGAGGCCGAGGGAGGTCCGGAGCTCCCTCAATTGGTGTGTTCTATGAAGTGAAAAACTGATCTAATATCTGAATCGTCAGTTATTTCGTCAATCGGCAACTTCTTCACCGACTCTGGCGCCAGGACGCAGCCATGTTCTTCCGCCTTGCGAGATGATTGGCCGTTTTTCTAGCTGTAGGAGCGTCTCACTCGCCCTCGACTAGCCATTCATGGAGAATCGCGAGATTTTGGGCCAAACAAACGCGCCCTTGCTCTTTTCCCATCCAACTCTTTATGATTTTTCGGAAACAATGGCCTTCAATAGCCTACAAAGGCTGGTGAGCTGTTAGATTCCATCCATCCATACTTTTCCCCCGAGATATGGCAGCTCAGCTGTATTAAATGTATTTTAAGTACAGTCTATACCAATACCAGTTAAACGAACTAATTTTTTTGTGTGTGTGAATGGATCTTATATAAAGGGTCAGTTTTTTCCTCTCGGGGTATTGGGGGTCGGTACAACATTTCGTCGTATACTGTGTGTGGGTTTTTTTCTGAGCGGTGTCTCAGGGGGCCGTTCGTGACCAGGTGGGAAGACCTGGTGTTGGCTTGCTGGTCTCTTTACTGGTATTGTAAAGAGGGGAAAGAGTTTTTGGTGACGTCTCAACAAAAGTCTTTAACTGTGACATTGTGACGGTCCGGAGGTTTTTCTTTTGTGGTTTCATCTCGTCTTCGTCTTGCCGTGCCTGCGGAAGTCTGGCTTCTGCTGACGACTTCAGAGTGAGTGAGTGAGTGATTGACTTTTATTGGGTATGACGACCCAAACAGTTCAATATACAGTTGAAAAAAAACACGATATGATATATACATGTAGAATTACATCAGAAGATTCCTCATTTTATTCAAGTCGTGGACGTGAACACTGAACATTATCCTGCCTGCAATGCTCAATACAGACTGATTAAAAACATTCCGTTTTAAATAGTATATATACAAATTCATTAAAAAAAATTCATCCCCGAGGCATCTTAATGTAAAAGGCTAGTATGAGAGAGAGAAAGCCGTTAGACATTTTTGTCTCTAGGCCGACCGCCATCCACAATTGACAAGATCACGGGGCAACTACGTGATGGACAATTACCGGCACTGTTTAAATACGAGTACTGACGACTTCAGAGACACACCGACAACGCCAAGCTTCTAAAACGGCGATACTTTCATTTTGTTTTGTGTGCACCTGTAATCTCGGTGCAGTGCCGTCACGGTTGACGAATTGGAGGAAGGGGGTGTGTGGACGTCGTTGACTTGGGTTAAAGTTCGTGAAGAGGTTTGATGTGCAGTTTGAAGCTGAATTGAAATGTTGTTGAAATCGTTGTGGTGGTTGCTGGGGTTTGTTGTGAAGTTACTGCTGGAGTGTTCTGGCATATTGCAATTGGCGAGTTGGGGTGGTAGTCATCACTGTTGTGTGTTCTTTGGAGGGGTTTATTGTGAAGTTACTGCTGGAGTGTTCTGGCATATTGCAATTGGCGAGTTGGGGTGGTAGTCATCACTGTTGTGTGTTCTTTGGAGGGGTTTATTGTGAAGTTACTGCTGGAGTGTTCTGGCATATTGCAATTGGCGAGTTGGGGTGGTAGTCATCACTGTTGTGTGTTCTTTGGAGGGGTTTATTGTGAAGTTACTGCTGGAGTGTTCTGGCATATTGCAATTGGCGAGTTGGGGTGGTAGTCATCACTGTTGTGTGTTCTTTGGAGGGGTTTATTGTGAAGTTACTGCTGGAGTGTCCTGGCATATTGCAATTGGCGAGTTGGGGTGGTAGTCATCACTGTTGTGTGTTCTTTGGAGGGGTTTATTGTGAAGTTACTGCTGGAGTGTCCTGGCATATTGCAATTGGCGAGTTGGGGTGGTAGTCATCACTGTTGTGTGTTCTTTGGAGGGGTTTATTGTGAAGTTACTGCTGGAGTGTCCTGGCATATTGCAATTGGCGAGTTGGGGTGGTAGTCATCACTGTTGTGTGTTCTTTGGAGGGGTTTATTGTGAAGTTACTGCTGGAGTGTTCTGGCATATTGCAATTGGCGAGTTTGAAGTGTGGGAATTTTATTTGCATTGACTGGTTCTCTTTTTTGTTTTGTTTTTGTTATTAAATTGTTACATTTGATTTATCTGGTGTGGCATTGTTTTAAATAGGTGTCTTCCATAGACAATAGGGCAATTTCCCCTTAAGAACACAAACAAATTAATCTCTCTGCACGGGTCTATTCCATCAGTAGTCTATTCCATCAGTAGTTTTCCACCCGGGCCATGACATATACACATTCACGACTAGATTGTCAGAAACGGGAGCTCTAGACAATGTAACCGTAAGAGCTAAACAAAAAACAAGTGCACTGTTAAAGATTCTATGGACTCTCCGCAGTCAAACGCCAAAGTTGTTCTTCAAATTGTTTGATGCACAAATACATTC
The DNA here is from genome assembly GCA_034096865.1 of Theodoxus fluviatilis. Lineage (NCBI taxonomy): Eukaryota > Metazoa > Mollusca > Gastropoda > Cycloneritida > Neritidae > Theodoxus > Theodoxus fluviatilis. The sequence goes on from JAWQFJ010016229.1 coordinate 54,613, forward strand.
TCTGCTGTTATACGCATCAGAGCTATGGGGATTACAGGAACATTGAAACGTAGAGACAGCGCACATGTTTGCATGTAAACAATTTCTTAAAGTTGACGCACAAACTCCAAATAGTCTATATAGTTTATGGTGACAGAGGAAGATTCCCCCTTAGAATCAATAGTACTATAAGGGCTATTAAATATGGGTTCAAACTACAAAAAATGTCGAATGATAGACTACCAAAGCAGGCACTTATTACGCTTTCCACTATAACCGTCCCAAACGAACTAAACTAGTTAGAGTCTTAAAGATTGCCTCCGTGAATCGGGTTATGCATTTATCTGGTACAACAAAGAAACTAATAATGAAAAGGGTTTTCTGAAAAATCTTAAAATCAGACTCCAAGACTGTTACAGACAAGAATGGAGTCACAAAATCAGTGGTAGCGAGCGTTTTGCATTGTACAGAACCAGTAAACACGATTTCCACTGTGAAAAGTACATAAGGTCTCTCGAAATTACAAAATTTAAGGTAGCACTTGCTCAGTTCAGATTTGGAAGGAATGAATTAAGAAGTAAGGCGTTTGTCGTTGAAGAGACATACTGTCCATTCTGCACAGATCAAAGTGAAGCTCATTACTTACTCAATTGCTACCTAAATACAGATTAGGGAGAAAAGTACCTGTCTATATCAAACACATTAATAATACGGGACTCAATTTCACCGTCCTAATAAATGGTCACGGGTAGGCTACTTAAAAACAAAAATATTGCCATGTACATCTATTATGACTTGAAATATCGTAGGCAATATCTTGAATAACGCCGAAAAGTATCATGTTCCATTCAGTTCAGAACGCGTGTAAAAATTATGGTTTTCTGAACAAGTGCCATCTCGGAAGCTTCTGGTATTGATAGATACCATACAATGTAACCAACTGCCAACCTCGACTCGACATCCGCCCGCCCCCCCCCCCCCCCCCCCACACACACACACACACACACACAACCCCCACCTCACCCACTACCCCGTACTGTTGTAATATTGCGACGGGCCGCCGGCCTAAACAATAAAGAAATCAAATGAAATCTCTCTCCTAGCATCCTTAGCAAAGTATATATATGTCAATTCTGACAAATGTTTTGGGCGGAGGTGAACAACGTGATTGTGGAGGAACAGGCTGGGTTTCGAAAAGGCTACTCTACTGTGGATAATATATGTGTTCTTTATTCTGTCATTCAACGTTATTTACAAAGAAAAAGAAAAGTGTTTGTAGCTTTTGTTGATTTCAAAAAGGCTTTCGACACTGTCAGTAAGACCGAGTTCTGGGATATACTTTATTTGCACGGTATACGGGGTAGGTTGCTGAAAATGCTCCAGGCCATATACTCGCATATAATATGTAGGGTAGGATGCAATGGTTGCTATTCAGAGTCTTTTGACAGTAACTCGAGGCTGAACCAGGGTTGCAAAATGTCCCCGATAATGTTTGCTCTGTTAGTGAATTATGTTGCAAAAATGGTAATTAAGCATGGAAAACATGGAATCCGGGTTAGGCCTGGCGACATCATTTACTTGTTGCTATACGCTGATGATATTGTACTTATATCGGACACTGTAGTGGGTTTGCAGAACCAATTAAGTTATCTGAAAAAAGGTTTTGATGCTGTTGGACTTAGTATAAATCAAGAGAAGACAAAAGTAATGGTGTTTAGGAACGGTGGTTATTTATCTGAACATGAAAACTGGTTCTTGGGTACTGACATTCTGGAAGTAGTTCCCGAGTATAGATATCTGGGAGCCTTGTTTACCACCAAGTTATCCTGTAACCTGCTTCAATTAGATCTTGTACAAAGGGCGAAAGCCAATACAACCCAGCTTACCAGTTGTATTAGAAAACTCCTATGCTTGTCACCAGATGCCTTCTTTATAATGTTTGACGCCCAAGTGCTCAGTGTTCTGTTGTACTCGTCAAAAGTTTGGGGACTGCGTGATTGTTTTGTTATTGAATCTGTCAATCTGAAAGCATTGAAAAGATTCCTTAATTTGCCCATTAAAGTACCAAATGTAATTGTATATATATGGGGAAACTGGCAGGCACTCTCTTTTTGTTAATGTTATATAATTGATAGTCTCTCACAGTGAATTTGCTGATGATACCCAGCTCTACAACTCCTCCCATCCCAGTCAAATCCACTCTCTTCTTTCTACCAGCGAACACTGTATCTCTGACGTGAAACGGTGGGTGACCCTGAACAAGCTCCAACTCAATGATTCAAAAACTGAAGCACTCCTAGCTGGTGGACGGCGGAGGCGAATCGGATCATGCCCTCAAACTAACCATTGGTCACAGTGACATCGTCTTCTCTCAGTCTGTTAGAAATTTAGGCATCATGTTTGACGATGACCTGTCAATGAGAGCTCATATCAACAAAGTCTGTCAGTTAGCACATTATGAGTTAAGGAAATTTAGTATCATTCGTCATTATCTTTCTCAGCAGGCCACCAAAACGCTCATCACATCACTTGTTCTGTCTCGTCTCGACTATTCTCTTCTCGCTAGCATCCCTGACACTCTGCTTAACAAACTCCAGAAAGTTCCGAATTGCGCTGCTAGGCTAGTTTTTCGATGTCCCAAGCGTACTTATGTCTTTCCACTCCTACATACACTTCACTGTCTCCCCATCTCTCAGAGGATAGAGTATAAACTTGCTACTTTGTTCTTCAAGGCCATCAACACCGCACCACACGCTCTTATAGAAATTCTTAGTCTACACTCCCTCCAGATCTCTACGCTCAGCTGCTGACTCTAGAATACTTAAGGTCCCCCGCCGTAACAAGAAAACTCAAGGACAGCGTGCCTTCTCCTTTGGACCTGTAACCTGGAATAGTCTCCCTCCCGGGGAGGGGCCGCTATTGCGGAGGGCCGCTATTGCGGGATTTTTTCAACAAAAGTTCCTCAGGCAATTTTGATTCTTTTGTCCTAAAACGCATAACAAAACCATAATATTTTTGTTACTTTTTTTTTGAACTTTTTTTATATTGGGGGGTGGGTGGGGGTGGGGGGTGGGGGGCCGCTATTGCGGTATTTTTTCAACAAAAGTTCCTCGGGCAATTTTGATTCTTTTGTACTAAAACGCATAAAAAACCATAAAATGTATGATACTTTTTTCAACTTAGAAAAATTTTCGGGTTTTTTTCTTTAAAAAATCCCGCAATAGCGGCCCCACGCAATAGGAAAAAAAAAGTTCAAAAAAATAAAGTAACAAAAATATTATGGTTTTTTATGCGTTTTAGGACAAAAGAATCAAAATTGCCTGAGGAACTTTTGTTGAAAAAATCCCGCAATAGCGGCCCTCCGCAATAGAGAGCCGACCCCCTCCCTTTCTCAGTCCGTCATTCTGACACACTGCCCCAGTTCAAAAGTGCTCTAAAGACCCACCTCTTCCGATCCGCCTTTCCCACTGAGCTGCTTCCCCTAACTTGACCTGGCCTGCAAGTGCTGTGTATATTGTATAGTTTGTTCTATTGGATCTTAGTTTGTTTTTTTGTTTATGTGTGTGAGTTTTTGTAGGAATGTGGTGTTGAGCGGTTGTATGATTGTTGATAGGCCTACTTAGGATTGTAAACGCCATGAGCTTGCCTGTCAAGGGAAGGTATGTGCGTAAATAAACTATATTATTATTATTATTATTATTATTATTATTATTATTATTATTATTATTGTTCAGTGAGATACCGGATTAGAGTACTTCGAATGGAAACTTTCCGTTACTCACACATGATTTATAAAATGCAGGTGAACTCGCATCAGCAGAATTGGGCAAACCAGATTAAGGACATATTATGTAAATATGGTTTTGAGCACGTATGGGTCTCCCAGACAATACGCAACGAAAGAGAATTTATCACAGAATTGAAGAATCGTATTGTTTTGGTGTATCGTAGCAACTGGGAACAAACATTGTTAAGTAGTGGGAGATATTCTTTTATCGTCAAATAAAAACGCATTGGGGTAGAGAGAATTATTTATATGCGATTGATAAAAAACCATTCCGAGATGTGTACATTCAGTTTCGTTCTGGTTTTAGTGAATTGTACCATCACAAATTTCGTTACTCTCGGGATAATCCAGATAATTTATACATATGTCCAGCTTGTATGGAAGAAATCGAAAGTGAATTTCATATGCTTTATGTTTGCCCAGTTTATGAAGACCTTAGAGAAAAATATATCTCCCACATTAATGACTTTAGAAGGGTGGAACAATTATTTTCAGGCAGTGACCCTAGCGTAATAAGATCATTAGCAATGTTCTTATATCACGCTTTGAAAAGAAGACGTGACGCAGTGGAAATTTTCAATGCCGATGCGTTCAATATGTTTCCGTTGTGACAGGCCGGTGGCCTCTCAAATAAACAAGTTCGTTCTCTCTCTCTCTCTCTCTCTCTCTCTCTCTCTCTCTCTCTCTCTCTCTCTCTCTCTCTCTCTGTCTATCTGTGTGTCTGTCCGTGTGTCTGTGTCTGTCCGTCTGTCTGTGTGTGTGTGTGTGTGTGTGTGTGTGTGTGTGTGTGTGTGTGTCTGTCTGTCTGTCTGTCTGTCTGTGTGTCTGTCTGTCTGTGTGTCTGTCTGTCTGTCCGTCCGTCCGTCTGTCCGTCCGTCAGTCCGTCCGTCTGTCTGTCTGTCCGTCCGTCCGGCCGGCCGTCCGTCTGTCTGTGTGTCCGTCTGTCTGTGAGTCTGTGTGTCTGTGAGTCTGAGTGTCTGTCTGTCTGTCTGTCACACACATACACACACACACACACACACACACACACACACACACACACACACACACACACACACACACACTCAGCGGCTAGCCCTCGCGCCGGTAAGACGTGTTCCCGTCAGCTCTGGTCTGCTCGAGCGTTTCTTTGTAACAGAAAGACACCATGCCAGTCGCAGGACTACCAGCTGCCCTGGAGACTCGGCTAATTAACTTCTCTGCTTACGACTGAGGCGCTTACTTCAAGGAAGGTGGACAGGAAAGGCGGAAACACCGTGCTTGTCCTAAGATTAATGCATAGTGATGGTCGGTCATTGTTAACAAGCACCACAGGCGGGTTCTGGAGAAGGAAAACACCTGCTCAGCGGCGACGAGACCAGCAGCGGGCGGAAAATCACAGAAGAAGGGGTGAGCAGAGGCGCGCGCAGAATGACACTTTTTCAACTTTGCATTCCGCTGATATTGATGTCGCGTATTCCTTCGTCGTCGCTCCTGATGTTGCACGAGAATCCCGTGCCAGTGCACCACCAAGCTATGATACTACGAAGGTAGTACCTTTGACCCCACAAGTTGCAGGATCGAGTGACAAGGTAGCAGAAGCCCCATCCTCCATCCCCGATATTCCCGCTGAAGCTTCGTTTGTCTCTCATGTGAATACAGAGACTGCCAATGCTTCACCGATTTCACTTAACAGGGAAGCTACCCAGATAGATTTCGAGAACTTCAGAGTTGCTTTCGGAAAGACGTTTGAGAAAATGATGAAAAACTGCTTTGACAGCTGCAAAGAAAAAAGCGGTGCTCCGACGAGCGAAAAAGAGTCTGGAGGCACCGAAAAAGCAACAGATCGCACTCTATCCTTCCAGTCGTCATCTGCTGATCACATGAACCAGTAGAGAATACCATCCTACAGCCATCATCAACAGAAGCCTTAAGAATCTACGATCATCCAAGCAGTCCCAGATCAGCTGTTCCACAGCGCCACACACAGGGTTGCCAGAGAACCAGGCAGGCCGCCGCCACGACAGCTGCTCTCACAAACGGCACGGAAAAAATGACATCCAGTGATGTTTGCAACACAGAGACTGACTGTTTTCTGTGCATTTCGTTCAAATCAATGTTGGATGCCAGTTTTTATGAACTCTTTCGTTCGTGCCGTGTTTCTCCGCGTTTTGCATTTAACATTATGTGTAATGGGCCGGCGGCCTTAACACAATAAATTCGTTCAGTTCTGTTCAGTTCTGTTCAGTTCTGTTCATCTCTCTCTCTCTCTCTCTCTCTCTCTCTCTCTCTCTCTCTCATTACGGTAACACGGAGAAACAGGAGCAGTGCAAGTTGGCATGTACTTTGACAAAAATATCCAGTGGAGAGAAGTCTGCATGGTGGTGGCATTTTGTTGAAATCCGCAACCTTGGTGAGAATTTCCTGTGCTTCTTTTGTTCTTCCTCTGCTCAGTAACCATCGAGGACTCTCAGGAACAAACCTAGAACAAGACAAGAGATGCACTGTTGGAGAAAAAGACAAGACTCTCTTGAAAGAAACTAATTCATGCAGAGGATGAGTTCAACTGACTGTCCAAGACATTGACATTCCCTGGTAAACAAAGAAAATCACAAATACAACTGAGTATGCTCAATCTGATTCATTGAAAACACACACTCTCTCTCTCTCTCTCTCTCTCTCTCTCTCTCTCTCTCTCTCTCTCTCTCTCTCTCTCTCTCTCTCACACACACACACACACACACACACAGACACACACAGACACACACACACACACATATATTCAGACAGAAACTGAGACAGACACACATACACACACACACACACACACACACACACACATACACACACACACACACACAAGACATTCAGACAGAAACTGAGACAAACACAGACAGACAAACACACACACACACACACACACACACACACACACACACACACACACACACACACACACACACACACACACACACACACACACACACACACAGACAGGCTAACAGACAGAGAGGGAGACAGACAGACAGGGAGACAGACAGGCAGGCAGACAGTCACACAGATAGACAGAAACAGACAAAGACAGACAGATCTAGACAGGTAGACAGACGGATCTCTCTCTCTCTCTCTGTCTGTCTGTCTGTCTGTCTGTCTGTCTGTCTGTCTGTCTGTCTGTCTGTCTGTCTCTGTCTGTCTGTCTGTCTGTCTGTATCTCTCTCTCTCTCTCTCTCTCTCTCTCCCTCCTCCTCCCCCCCTCCCCCCTCCTCCTCCCCCCCCCTCCCTCCCCCCTCCTCCACAAGTGAACATATGAATGTCAGGACTGTTAATTGTATGAATGTATGTATACGTCTGTTGTATAGCGCCTGAAATTCAGCAGGTCTGCTGCTCTTCAGCGCTTCACACAAGAATAAGTACAATGTTTTTCAGCTCCGGAAGAGGAAGGTCTTTAGACCTCTCTGGAGCTGAAATTTTTTTTGGGTACTTATTCCTGTGTGAAGCACTGAATATTTCCAGTGTCCTGGGGCTGCTGAAGAAAGAGCCCTAGCTGTCTCCCCACTTTCTCTGTTTTTACTTGGGGGCAACTCGATCAGAACACTCCGAGCTGGTCAGAGTGGGTGGGCCGGCCTGTAACGGTTGATCAAGTCGTGTAAATATGATCGCATTCCACCCTCGTTCAGGCACTTCTATACAAGTGTACATATCTTGAACACTCTTACTGTCAGAGTAGTATCACCCCTTGTGAACTAGATTGAGGACCTTGGAATCAACTATTTTTTGAGACTATCGATCGTCGTTTTTGCTTGCGTTTGAAATCTGACACGAATAAAGGGGTTTCTTCTCATTGTAAGGGATGCATGTCAGCAGTATCGCATTCCTGCACTTGATTAATTTTAGTTTACCATGAGCTGTTCAATGTGTGTGTAGTTGTTCCAGTAGTTCTTTATTGAATATAAAAAGGGTGGGGGCGGGGTTTTGGGTGGGTGGTACAATATGTTAATTGCTTCGGCTATTCTTAATCATCAAATAATGTGTGGATACTCCACAATTAAACAATATTGGTCTCCTTCTGCACCCTCATATATGGTCTTTGCCCTCATGTTAAACGAATAAAGGATATCTGGGGCGGATCAGGTCATTTGGGGGGGGGGGGGGGGGTGTTCCAAACTTTTTTTAAGAGCGGGGGGGGGGGGGTTTCAATTGGGGGGGGGGGGGGGGGGGAACCTATAAGGGCGCGCGGAGCTCAACCGTAACGTGAAAGCGAGGGAGGGGGTTGTGACTGCAAAATGGTCCAATCTGGCGCATTCTGGTGGTCATCATTACCAGTTTCAGGCAGCAGATTTTGTTACTGAAATTTTAAAAATATATTTATATATTTTTTATTTTTTTATTTTTTATTTTTCTGTTGGGGGTGGGGGGTGGGGTGGGGGTGGGGGTGGGGGTGGGGGTGGGGTGGGGTGGGGGGTGTTCCGGACATTCTAGTAAACTAGAGATTTCGCCTACCGGCAAAAGTATACTACTGACTCGGGTTCACAGAATGGTGTTCCGGAAACCCCGGAAACACCCCACCCCACCCCCTCGTCCGCCCCTGGGTATTTATTATTAGAACATACTTTCCTTTCCTTTTTTTCGACTATGAGAATGTTTATCAACAGTTATACTAATGTCTCAAGAATTCACACAGAGAAGCCACATGAAACTGCTGTAGACTCCTGCATGATCTGTAAATTCATGCACGGAAAGAAATCGTGTTATATAAATCCTGATAAATTGTGCTAAGCTTAAAGCTGAGTGAGTGAAGCAGGCAGGCAGGCAGACAGGCAGCCAGGCAACCAGTCAGCCAGCCTGTCAGTCAGTCAGTCATGCATGCATGCTGCAGTCAGTCATCAAGCAGTCAGTACAGTTCGTGTGACTCATTTGCTGTTGACTGTCGTCCACTGGCATAATAACTGTTACTGTTAATGTGATGCGATCACCATTGTAACAGGACACTCATTATGCTCTATTTGTACTGATCGACTAATATAATTTTCTCATTTTCATTTAAAAGAATGCTGCAAAATTATTTTTTTTATAAATACATTGGACTCGCAGTGAACGAGGTGTATTTTCAGTTTTTCCCACATGCATTGCGCGCATCTCGATGGAATCTTTAACCCAGCTTAAATGAGAACTATATAGGCCTGGGCGCATGCAGACGAATAACCCTGCTGATGCAGTACAAGGCGCAAGTAGGCCAACCGTCCTCCTGTAATAAGGGAGAGAATCCGTTCTGTATGAAATGCCCACTTGTCTACTTCCATCTCTCTACCGGCCGGGACCATCCGCCTGAAGTGGATCGAGCTGCTGAAGTTATAGGCCCCGAAAGTTCCACAACCATAGCTAGGTTCCAACTGACGAGACAGCCACCGTATGCGATTCTCAGACACAATACAATCAGGGGAAAAATAAAAGTTGCCTTGCAAAGTTGGAGTGATTTTGATTATTATAGATTGTTTGAAAACAGAAGTGATTTTATCCCTCCAGGTTTACTGGAGGTCCTACAGACTTTATCTGTCTGTGTGTGTGTGTGTGTGTGTGTGTGTGTCTGTCCCGTCTCCACGGCCTATATCTCAAAAACTACTGGACGGATTTCCTTGAGATTTTGCACACTGACTGGAAGTTAGGTCCGATTCAATATTATCAAATTTTCAGAATCGAGGTTTTAAAAGAAAGTGACTTTTTTACATTTTGGTGTTTCAATGAAAACAATTCAACAGACTCCATTTTGCAAAATCTGTGACGTCATCATTTGACGTCGAATGAACGTGACGTCATTTGCGAGGAGATTTTTGAAGTAGGGTGAATAGAATAGAATAGAATAGAATTCGTGACGTCATTTGCGAGGACAGAGAATGATTTAGATAGATATGTCCTCAGATGTCTTAGGCCGCAAGGCCTTTGTTCAAGATAGACAAGTGGACGAACTGACGACTTTCACACATTAGGACATACCACTGTAGATTCCCATTTCAACATTTATTCTTCTGATAAATGCAAGTCACGTCCATGTTACAACATGCTGAGTCAAAGACTGAAAATGACGTAATTAGGAGGGACAATGAGGAACAGTCATGAAGGGGTTGTCTCTCTTAGATTACATTCCCAAACATCTCCCTTTTTTCTTTTTTCTTTTTCTTTTTTTTTTCGAAAACATGTATCTGGAGAACTGTCCTGGCACTGTTGACGAATAAATGTAGTTCCAGGTACTGTTTTGTATTTTTGTCTCAAACAGTTAGTACTACTACTACTACAACAAATAAAACACTTTGAAGAACTCAACATTTCAGTGAGACTCTTTTAACCAAATTAACGTAATAAATTTCCTGAAAGGTCGACTTCTTCCAATTACTGTTTAGGAAGAAATTTGTCAGTCACAAACCCAAAAGTCCCTCCATTATAAACTGATTTTCTCTTTAGAATGAAAATTTTAGAATAAACAGACTTTAATTTATATCTACAATCCTCTCGCTCCCAAGTCAAATAATTATCACTACCAGTGAATTAGTAACCCAACTTGACGGCTATAAAATCCAACACATATAAAGTAATCCATGGAAAATTTGTAATCCAATCCAGCACACTCGTGGAATAATACTGGAGTATGTGCACACAATGCTATATTCACCACAGCACCCACATTCACACGCACATAAGTCATAAGGCGGAGAAACCTCAACGCCTTCACTTTGCTCTGTTTTTAACACATTGGTTGTGCAAAAACTGCGCACACACTTCTTCCTCCCTGAAACGAGCTGGTTTGGAAGCTGTGTACCCAGCAGACGATCTTGTAACTCGCTTGTCGGGCGTAGCGACTTCCTTCGGATCGCCGGTGTCAGCGGGTTCTGATGACTCTTCTGCTGGCGGTAGATCTGGCATGACGATCTCCTGCGGAGGAGGGAGTTGTTGTAGGTGTTTTCTATTACGGCGCAAGACTCCACCTGGTGAGTTGACCAGATAGGTACGGTTTTCTTGATCTGCGGCGACAATAGTGCCGTGATTCTTCCAGCTGTTCTCGGAATCCATCTTGATCAGAACGTCGTCTCCCGGTTTCAGTTCAGACAGAGGCTTGGCACTGTGCCGTCTGTCGTAACAGAACTTGTAGCTCTCCTTAGCTTTCCGGTCTGCTTGACGTATGTCTGCGTCTTTGACAGGGAAAGGAATCAGGTTTTCTGGGAGTTTGGGGATCAAGGTTTTGAGCGTTCTCCCCATCAGGGCAACTGCAGGACTAACCCCCGTGCTGGAGTGAGGGGTAGACCTGTAGTTCATCAAAGCGATCTCAAACGACCGCTGTTGCAGTAGCGTCTTTGCTACTTTCACTGCACTTTCAGCCGCTCCATTTGCTTGTGGGAAACCTGGGCTGCTGGTCATGTGGTTGAAGTCAAATTCCTGTGCAAAATGCCGGAATTCTGCACATTGGAATTGTGGTCCGTTATCACTCACTAGAGTGTCTGGAATCCCATGAGTAGCGAACAGCTGAGTCATTTTCTTGATAATGACTGCGGATGTTGTAGAATGGAGGGGCAGTACCTCCAGCCATCTTGAGTAGTAGTCCACGACTACCAGGTACTCTCTGCCCTGGTGAGTGCACAAATCTGCTCCCAATCGTTGCCATGGTCGTTCTGGTAATGGAGTTGGTCGTAGCGGCTCGTTTTTCTGTGACTGTCGCTTTTGTCGGCACTCTTTGCACGTGTCAATGAGGTTCTTTAGGTCTCTACTCAGTCCTGGCCACCAGACTGATGACTGAGCATTCTGGCGGCATTTGTGAAGACCTTGATGAGTCCCATGCAGTTTGTTCAGCACCTCTTCACGCTGACTTCTTGGAACTACAATTCTGCCATTGTAGACCAATAGTCCTCGGATAAGCGACAGTTCTCCCTGTGCTTGGTGAAACGCTTGAAGATTGGCTGACGGTTTCACTGGCCAACCTCTCAGGACGTACTCCATGACTTGTTGCAGTTCCGGGTCATGGACTGTTGCTGCACGAAGCTTTTCCAGGCGCTGTGGGGTAACAGGCCAACCCGACTCCACTGAATCAACATAAGCAGCCATTGTTTCAGCGGTTTCTTCATCCTCTGCTGTGTGCGGCACTGGGCTCCTGGACAGAGCGTCGGCGATGATGATCTGCTTGCCCGGCACATGAACAACTTGTGCCTTGAACCGCATCAGTCGGATCAGTAGTCTCTGGCACCTCACTGGGGCTTTGTCAATGTCTTTGTTCTTCATCAGCGGAACCAAGGGCTTATGGTCGGTTTCGAGCACAAAACTGTCCAGCCCAATCAGGTATTTGGCGAACTTCTCGCACGCCCATGTGGACGCTAGGCACTCTTTTTCTATCTGAGCGTATCGCTGTTCTGCATCAGTCAGAGTTCTGGATGCGTATGCTATGGGAACAAGCTTGTCTCCATGCCACTGTAACAGTGCTGCACCCAAGCCATAGCTACTGCTATCAGCGCTCACCACAGTCTTTCTCTCTGAGTTGTAGAATCCCAGGGCTTGTGATGACGACAGTTGTTTCTTTACAGCCGCAAATGCCTTCTGCTGAGCTGGACCCCAACTCCACGCAGTGTTCTTCTTCATGAGATCAGTGATGGGTTTCATAGCAGTAGCCATCCCAGGTACGAACCTACCCAAGTAGTTGAACATGCCGCAGATCGTTCTCAGTTCGGTGAGCGAGGTGGGCGTTGGCATTTCTGTGATCGCTCTCACTTTTTCTGGATCTGGCCGGACTCCATCAGCACTGATGATGTGACCAAAGTATTTCACCTCAGTCTTCTTGATGTGACACTTTTCTTTGTTGAGTCTGAGCCCACTCTGTTCTATTCTTTTCAGAACGGCATCCAATCGTTCGTCATGTTCTTCTTCCGTTCTTCCATAGACGATAGTATCGTCCATGATTGCATCACAGCCTTCCAAGCCTTCCAATGTCTCTTTCATCTTAGTCTGAAAACTCTCAGGCCCTAGTGAAATTCCCATCGGAACACGCTTGAAACAAAACCGGCCAAATGGAGTTATGAACGTGGTCAACAGCGAGCTTCCTTCAGACAGTGGAATCTGAAAGAAACCTGACGACGCATCAAGTGTTGTGAAGAACTTTGAGCCAGCCAGTTTCGGAGCAATGTCATCCAAGTTTGGTAGCATGCAGTGTGGTCTTTTGACTCCTTCATTCAGTCTCTTGAAATCAACACAAATCCTCACACTGCCGTTGGGTTTGACAACAGGTACCATAGGAGCACACCAGTCAGTGGCCTCCTTTACTTCTTGGATAATGCCTGCTTTTTCCATGCGTTGCAGTTCAGCTTTAACCTTTTTCTGCAAAGGAAAGGGAACTCGTCGCGCTGTCGTGACGCAGTAGGGATTGATTCCTGGTTTCATTTTGATGTCCACCGGATCCGTTTTCAAAAGTCCAGTTGCACCAAAAACATTCTCGTGTACTTCTTCTACACGTTTCACAAGGCCCATCTTCTCTGCGACATTTCTGCTCAACAGGTTGCTACCTGTACGATTTCTGACCACAATGACTCTGTACTTGAAAGTCTTGTTCTTTACAGTGCTCTTTGCAAAGAATTCTCCACGTGTGGTCAGTTTTCCTCCCGGTGATGTCAAATTTATTCTTGTTTGCTTCAGCCTCGGCTTGATGCTGAAATTGTCGAATGTCTTGTCATTGATGATCGTGATGTCAGCGCCCGTGTCGATTTTAAACCTGACGTCATTCCCTTTTATCTTCAGGGTAATGGTCCATGGCTGCGTGTTGTCTGTGATAACGCTGTCTAGTGTGAAGGTTTCTTCTCTCTCTTCTTCTGTTTGAATCTCATCTTCAGAGTTGTCTTCCTCTATCTCGCGTACACTGTGGCACATGCGCTCAAAGTGTCCCCTTTTGTTGCATTTTCTACATGATCTCTCTTTTGCTGGACACTGTAAAGTAAAGTAAAGTAAAGGTGTGTTTTTTTTATAGCGACTTACACCCTTTGTGTGGGTCTCAAACCGCTTTACACTTTACCCCCTGATCACTCGGCATCTTGATCAATCCTTACTGGTCCCTAACAACAAACATAGTGACAGACATTTAAGACGCACACAGTCAGGTACCAGCACCAACTCCGCTCCCTGGGGAGTATTCCAACCCGATGTTGGTGCTTGGCCGCATACAAGGGTTAATCGCACTACATTTTTGCCAATATTGCCCTCACAGGTACCCGGTTTTACTCCTGGGTGGGGAGAAGCAATGTCTCTCTTGTCCATGTTCATATCCACACCGTCCACATTTACGGGTGTCTTGGTTCTGCTGGCGATATGTCCCTCGGCCCCTACCCCTACGAGGATAGGCCTCTCGGTTTCTCAATCCACCTTCACCTCTCTGTCTGCCTCTACCTCTGGTCTCATCAACTGAAGCGGCGGCTGCGCCTCCTTCTTGCTGCTTCATTTGTAGTTTGATTTGCTCATGCTGTCTCGCAATTTCAAGTGCTTTCTCTAGATTGAGATCATGAATCAACTGCAGCTTCTCTTTCAGTTTGTAGTCATTCAATCCAACAACAAGTCTGTCCCGAACTTGATCTTCAGTATCTTTGTATTCACAGTGAGCAACGAGGGCACGAAGAGAACGATAGAATTCTTCTATTGTTTCTGACTCTTTCTGTCTTCTTTCTTGAAACTTTGTTCTCTCATAAATTATGTTCCTTTTCACCAAGAAGTAGGAGTCAAATTTACTCACGACTGTTTCGAAGTCTTTGTCATCTTCCTCGACTTCTCTGACGTCTTCTCCCTCTCCAACGGTCTTCTTGCCGAACTTCAGTATTTCAAATATCTTCTCAGATTCCTCTCCCATCACATAAAGCAACGTGTCTCTTTGGGTTTCTGGCTCTTCCTTTGACAGTTTACTTGCATTTCGGTAGCGACGAAACTGTTTGATCCAATGAGACCATTCTTCAGGCTTGAACGAGAAGTGTGGCGGCGGTTGAAGGTTCTGCATCTTGATAGTTCTTTTGAAGTTCCCGTCGATGAGTCAAATTTTTATCACTGTTGACCAAAACGGAATCCCACTTCTGACACCATGTTCAAGATAGACAAGTGGACGAACTGACGACTTTCACACATTAGGACATACCACTGTAGATTCCCATTTCAACATTTATTCTTCTGATAAATGCAAGTCACGTCCATGTTACAACATGCTGAGTCAAAGACTGAAAATGACGTAATTAGGAGGGACAATGAGGAACAGTCATGAAGGGGTTGTCTCTCTTAGATTACATTCCCAAACAATCAGTACTTATGGCTACTCTCACTCTCTCTCTGTCTCTCTCTCTCTCTCTCTCTCTCTCTGTCTCTCTCTCTCTCTCTCTCTCTCTCTCTCTCTCTCTCTCTCTCTCTCTCTCTCTCTCTCCCCCCCACCCACCCTCTTACTCTCATTCTCTCTTCCCTTCCTCCCCTTTTCCCAGCTCCCCTCCCCCCCCCCCCCTCTCTCTCACTCTCTCTCTCTGTCTCTCTCTCTCTGTCTCTCTGTCTCTCTCTCTGTCTCTCTCTGTCTCTCTCTCTGTCTCTGTCTCTCTCTCTCTGTCTCTCTGTCTCTCTCTCTCTCTCTCTTACCACATTTAAATATTTTGCCTCAAGGGCTGAATGTAAGTAAGAAAGGCAATACAGTAGTCGCCGCTTATAAAACACGCGGTTAATAAAAACAGCCGTTTTTTAAATACAGTTGGTAAGGTCCGGATTTACTTCGTTACTGATGGACATGTTCAACAAGCAAACGGTTAATAAAAACGCCGCTTATTAAAAACACTTTTGTTCGGTCCCAATGTGTTTTTAATAAGCGGCGACTACTGTACTGCCTAATTCACTACCCTTGTAAAATAAAGTTCGTTCGTTCGTTCTGTCTGTCCTGACTTAAGCGCAACAACTTGGTACTGGTAGTCTGTTGGCTTGGCCTAATGGCAGTGAATCGATAATAAAAAGGGGGGAAAACATTTTGTTTGTTTTGTTTTGTTCTTGCAGCACTTCAAAGATGGTGTGTAGGTCTGTGACTGTCTGTCTCCATGTGTTTTGTGGTGTGTAGGTCTGTGACTGTCTCCATGTGTTGTGGTGTGTAGGTCTGTGTCTGTCTCTCTCCATGTGTTGGACCTTTTACTGGTGAACGTATTTCATAGCATCAGACAATACTAGCATTGTACACGATGTCAACAGCAGGCAGGTTCGAGGACAACAAATGTATTTATAATCTATCCTGGTGCCGCTGAGGTCCGCGCGTCAGCTATAAATAGAAGTACGAGAAGCTTGGATTTGTAAAATGTATTTTACGACCTATTGACGCAATCAACATACAGCTTTGATAAATTAAGACAGCCCAGGGTTATATTAGCGTTAAAATTAACATATAGGCTTACTGACCTTATTTCAAGAAACACCATTCATAATGATCAACACTACGAACCAAGCAGACGAACACGATCGAACCGTAGCCACTACGCCAGCAGACGATCGAGATAACTAAATGTTTCATGTAAAATTCGAATGAGTTGTATTATAATCTTAGCAGAGGGGTAAAACATCAACTGGTATCGGATAAGATCACTCGTAGTGTAATACTGTAATGAAGGTCACGTTTTACATCACAAACATGTGCGCTCCTCGTGAGGCACTATCTGAAGCTCAAAGTATTGGAGTGAGTCATCTTAGTGTATATAGGATCTTTGATATGGTCGAAACCCGCTGGCTTCGCGGATCGCTTTCGCCTATCAGACGACAGCTTCGTATACAATCATCACTGCGAGGCAGCGCGAAATTTACCGAAGTCGACCAAAAAACTCGCATTCATACAAATAATGAACCAATTCGAGTTTCTTTCTCAGATTATTCAGACTTTGCCCGATTATTACCACCGTAAGATAGCAGGAACTTCACATCCGGCGTCATCGCTTCTGATTGGCCGGTTTGTGTCACGTGACGGTGAAGTTTCGTCTGCTACTCGCTCTGACGTTATGGTCCAAGTAGTTTGATGTTTACTTCGTTCGCTGAATGCTGCCAAGACTAATGCGCGAATGAATGAAGTATGATTTCATAATTTTTCAGGATTAATACAAATGTATATCAAATACATCAGTTCAATTTAATCGAGTCAATTAATCGAGTACATGTCCACCAAGTCAAAAATGTGTTGAGTGGAATGCAAGTCAGAAAAGTTACACTTGCAGTCTAACACCATCAGATTATCTGCAACTTTTCGAAGCGAATCTAGCCTAAAAATCTACCAGTTATGCATCGTGTTAACAGGATTGACTCGTTCTGTTCCACAGTTGGCGGAGAACGTTTCAATTTTGCTGGTTTTCAGCATTACGCGATCGCGCAATTTTTTTCTTCAAATCAGAAATAGCTTTACATTTTAGTCCTCCTGTAACCACCATCAGATGTCCAGCGTCGGCATTAACAAAGAATTACAGAAAACCCACAACAACTATTATCTTTTTATCCATAAATAAAGATACTTCATACAAAACACTTTCATGAAACACAAACAAACAAATGAAAATATAGATTTTTTTTCCACCAGCATTGTCCACTTTAGGGTGGCGAACTTTTGTCTCAGTGTCATATCAATTCTCTAAGTCTAATGGCTCGTGTGGTAGAGCATTGGACTCGTGGTCATGCATGACCAGGTTCGATTCTGCGCTGAAACTTTTTTCTTTTCTTTTTTCGAGAGGTTGTGGGTTCCAACCCGACCTGGTTTATTGTGTTTTTGTTCATGTGTGTTTTTTCCCCATCTTTTCTCGAGAGGTTGCGGGTTCGAACCCGATCTTTTTCTCTTTTTTTTTAAATATGCCAAAACCTGGAGGTTCAGCGCCAGCGGTTTTTATCAAATATCCTATATCTTTTATTTAATATCAGGATGGAATTACTGGAAGTAGGACGCAGTTTAGCTCAAGGGTGCTCATTACTAATTTCGGTGGGGTTTAATATATTAATTACACTGTGAAAAGTGCGGTGGTCACTGGCCCTAGGCCTGTGGAACCCGCAGTCCCTCTCCGCAGTCATCTCGCGCCCTGGATGAGGCAAGGACACAGAAGTGAGAAGGCATTCATTGCCTCGGAGGATAGCCATCCCAATTCGCTGTTTGAGCCACATGGTCATATCAGTGAGCTTGATGCAATACCTGTTCGACGCTATCCACACAGATACTTGCAGTGAGATATTTGATAAACTAAGGATGAAAATAACGATTTCTTCTAGTACGATTGTCTGTGCACAGAAGCGTTGCTTCTTCTTGAATAGCTGTTCCTATGTGGTAATAATCTCCCTTTGAAATCCATTTGTAAGGTACGCGCTCGGCGACGAATGACGTCAATCGCATTCCTGCCAACTCATGTTTTACTGCGCCGTGGTAAATTGTCCGCCCGATTGTTACGGAGACTTTCACATCCAATAAATCTGAACCAGGTTGAACATAAGAAAAAACTTTTCGACTGAGACGTGTCATCTGGGTGAACAGTTCAAAATTGTCAAAATACGTCTCCAGCAGAGGGACAATCGGCACTCAGTGTGCTTCCGCTGCAACAATAAGTGCACTTACTTGCTGCGATATAAATACGTGTTTTTACATCTGTTCACTACAAAGACGATTTAATTTCATTGTAACTAATAACTGACGGTGAGAAATGAACTGATTTATGCATTTATGGGCGTAACTTGTTGTATGTTGGCACCGGGATTCAGAGAGACTTCGCACCGTCCTTCTACTTGCGCAGGAATCGCCATATTGGATATTGCTATAAATACCATCGTAATTTCCATTCCCTAAAATAGCACAAGTTGTAGATTTTTACTGTACAAGATTTCACTGGATAGTAAAAATAGCATCGCTCGGATATTTTCGCTCATCTCTTGGCATTGTTTTGGTAAGAATCTTCACATGTTTTCCTATGTCGATGTGTTAAACCTTGAGGACGTTCGCGGTAAAATGGCAGTGTTGTGGGCGATAATTGTGCTGAGGCCTCGCACTGTGGTCAGTGAATCGAGATCGCAAGTACCATGGTTGCTGTCACTCTCCTTGCTGACAAAACTGCCGAATGATTTCAGTCGATTATACTAAGATTTCATCTTTCATTATTAGATCGTCAGTTGTTCACGGAGACTCCGCCTTTAACTCCTGAGCTCGTCGACTTATTTGGTAAGTTCGCTTCTCTGACCCCGCGCGCTGTTGACAGCCAGTGGCCATAGCTGTTCCGCTATCCTCTCTCGGACGCAGTGGGGTCCGACTTCTCAGTTCCCAATTCAGATAATAATCAGTTTCTCTGTCGATTTGGAAACGTGTAAGTGTCTTCTCCTGTGATTTTGTCGTCTGTTAAGCTGCCATTCAAGTTGGTCATGATGATCCTTGCGGTCGGTGAAAATATAGGTCGTACGCTACTTCGGAAGGTGATTCCACCATCGGAGGGGAAGCCCCTGCACATTTATTGCGCTAACAATAGAACGAATATTTTTAACTTTCATCTAGGCAACGACCAAATGTCATGATATCTTCACTGTTAGACGAGAACACTTGTTTCTATTTATGTTCTTCGTGTGAATGAGACTGCAGCTACATGTAAAGACGGGCAACAGTTGATGCTGCAGTCGAATACATCCGCGATAATGCCGCGTTCGCCTGTTGCAAGAATGTAGAGTGTGGAAGTACGGAAATTTCGGAGCTGGTGGTGTTTATGAATCTTTTCAGCTTCAAAACATGGAGAATTGTGTATCGGTATGAACTAGGCGAAATAGATTATGCATTGTTCGAAGTTGTGCTTTAGAGCTTTAGAAATTAGACGAAGATGTGTTTTTTAATGCATGTATTGGGTTCAAGATTGCTTACTGATGAGTGATGTCACAATTCTCTTTTGCAATTAAAAGACAAATTGTCTTGCTTGATTACACTTAAGTGATAAGTACGTTGAAAACGTTTCAAAGAGATTATACAAGTTGCAGCCCACCCTGATCAATTTTAAAATATAAATTATATTAATTCTTGTTGGTCAGTATGAAATAAACTTGGAATGGTAGTTTTGATGAAGTACATGCAAACAAAAACTTAGTAAAGATTATAACCCTCTGATTATGAGACCAAACAATTACATCAGCAGTTTCAACTTACTCCTTTCTCATGCTGAAAGTTTTGAATTCAGAGTGACACACCAGGTGCCATTGTTTATAATTTGTAAACTTATCATTATTTTAGTTTACATTTGACTTAATTGTGACCCTCCACCATGGAATGAGTCGCTTTGTCCCCCTGGGCCATTTCAGTTTTTTACTCTGTCTGAAAGTATTTTAAATGGCAATCGCAATGGTGAAAACCATTTGAAAATCGGACAATTGGTCTCCGAGTTACAGGTGTTTGAATATATACCCACCCTCGGAAATGTGTTTCTGAGAAAATTTGAAATAAAAGTTTTGAAACTTCAGCACAACAGTTTCCTTAGCAACCATGCATGCATTTCTTTGAAATTTGGCACAGTCATACAACATAACATTAACAACTAACACACAAATTTTCAGTTCGAAACATAAATTAGTGTATTGTCAACATAGAGGGGTGACAGGTAGTTAAGAAACTTTGTGTTGATTTTTGCAAGACTGCTTTGCCAAAATCGGACGGGTAGTGCTGTATTGACTCACATGCGAAGCAAAAGTGAGTCTATGTACTCACCCTTTTCGGGCGTCCGGGGGTCCCGTCCGGGCGTCCGGTCCGGGCGCCGACAACTTTAACGTTGGATTTTTCTCGGAGACTATTAAGTCTATCAATACCAAATGTGGCATGATGGTGTATGATGACAAGGCCTCAAAAAACATACATAGTGACTAAACCTTGCTTCAAGGTCAAGGTCGCAGGGGCCATAAATGTTGTCTAAAAACAGTCATTTTTCACATTTTCTTAATTTTCTCTGAAGTTTTTGAGATTGGATACCTGACCTATATATGGTATATAGGGCAAAGTAATCCCTATCTTTTAATACCAGTTTGGTTGACCTTGCTTCAAGGTCAAGGTCACAGGAGCTCTTCAAAGTTGGATTGTATACATATTTTGATGTGACCTTGACCCTGAACTATGGAAGATAACTGTTTCAAACTTAATAATTATGTGGGGCACATGTTATACTTTCATCATGAGACACATTTGGTCACATATCATCAAGGTCAAGGTCACTTTGACCCTTATGAAATGTGACCAAAACGGGGTAGTGAACCACTAAAAGTGACCCTATCTCATGGTAGAAAGTGCCAATAAGCACCATTGTGCTTCCTATGTCTTGAATTAACAGCTTTGTGTTGCATGACCTTGGATGAGCTTGACCTTGGGTCAAGGTCACATGTATTTTGGTAGGAAAAATGTGTAAAGCATTTCTTTGTGTATGATGTCATTGGTAGGTTTAGTTGTTTGTCCTTGACCTTGAAGGTCACCTAAAGGTCAAGGTCATATACAGGTCAAGGTCAAGCATGTGAGTCGTATGGGCTTTGCCCTTCTTGTTAAACACATTTTTACTAACTTTGGAAGTGAATTTTACTAAAATATTTACAGAAATTTGTAGATAAAGGATTACTGAACCAGAAACAACCAAAAACTCAAAATCGACAACCCACACCTCTTGTACCTATTTCCAGTGCTAGCGCCGAATGGTTCCAGGGACAAAGCGTCTCATTCTTTGGTGGAGGGACACAATTTTCCACTGCAGTTTTGATATTAAAATCAGTCTTGTAAGTAAGAGGACAGTTTGTAAAGGTTGATTACTCTGATAAATTCTTCTTCTGATGGTTTCAATGCTAAAAACACATAGCCTAAAAACACAAAGAAAAGGAATGTGAGAATCAAAATATTCTTCTTCACCTGAACATTGTCAAATTCCTTTTGCACACCTGCAAATCAGTAAGTTTCAACAATTTGAATTACCATTTTACTGGGTTTTTTTTAAGACAATGATGGTAGTGTTCATGATAGGAATAATGCTATATGGAAATGTGCCATTGATAGATTATGTGTCATGACAGAAACACTTAGTGGGGTTAAAGACAGGAAAATTTAATGTTTGGTTAAATTAAAGAGACAGTAATGATCCTGTAAGTATCAGAAACCTATGAAACCCATGGTAAACAAATGGCAAAATTTGATTGTAATTTATCCCCAATTCTAACTGGTTATACAGTATCAAAAGCAAGATGGCCAACTTTGAATGCAGAAATAAGTCCACTAGAGGGAAATGCAACTTGTCCATTGTTTAGGATAATGTCATTCAAAAACATAAAGTTAGAGATTTATTCAGCTGGAGTGGAGGTCAAGGTAAGTAGCAGCATCAAATGAGGAGACCAGGGTTCCTGCAGATGAAATTGTCATGGTATGAGTCTACAGCTCATGACATGGCTTTCTAGGCCAGCAAAGGCAGGTTTCTCAGAGGCAATCCTAACATCATACAACATCCTCTCACAAGACCAGAGGCACGTTTCATTTCAAAAGGCTTTGAAAAATATTCAAAGATACTTAAAGCACTCTCATTGAGCGCTCGTGAAGCCCAAAGCTCTTCTCCTAAGTAAATCTGTTCACACAGGTGCTCACCATGAGCGTTCATCTCTGAATATAATTTTAAAAAGCTTTTCGAAAGGAAACACACCTCTGGTCCTGCATGAGGATCGTATGATATGTTACAATTGGCTCTGGGAAACCCACTGCAGGAGATGCATACAGTGTGTGTGTGTGTGTGTGTGTGTGTGTGTGTGTCTGTGTCTGTGTGTGTCTGTGTGTGTGTGTGTGTGTGTGTGTGTGTGTGTGTGTGTGTGTGTGTGTGTGTGTGAAAAGTGAAAAACATGTCATGTATTATGATCATGTAATGATGTATACAGTAAATTAATCTGAACATGAATCAACATTTCTCTTTCATTGAAAATGCTTGATTTATTTATTTTTCATGATAGAAAAAAGCTTTGACAGGAAAAAAAATGATCGGTCAGATTACCATAATCAAAATTGGAGGGTGGAGGTGGCCTTGCCAAGGTGATGCTTTCTGGAGGCAACCCATTGTGTAGGGAGGCGCTACAGTGAAGGATTAGGCAGGTCGCCAGGTGTCGCTGTTCATTTCTGCATGCTTTTCATTTGAAGCTAGAAGGTTGACAGGATGCTTGTGTACTCTTTGCACTGATCATTGCTGTGTGTAGCTGTCAGTTGCTTTGATGTTGATTGGTAGGTTGAATTACAGAGAGGTTTAATTTAAAAAGTAGTGATAACTTTTTTTTACATATGTTCTTGAATGGGAGGTATATTAGTTTGCAGTGGCTAATCCTGATAAAAACATGAATTAATAAATAATTGTATTTGTATTTTGGAAGGCAAGTGTTCAGAAAGCAATATGAATGAGAAAACAGTGATTTAGTGGATAGTGACCTCTCATCATGTTATTACCAATATGATAGGTGTCGTCATCATCATCATCATCATCATCATCATCATCATCATCATCATCATCATCATCATCATTGTTGTTGACATGATTGTTGTCGTCGTCATCATCATCGGTAACAACAAATGCACTGTTTTCATAATGAGAACAAGATACTGCCAGAGTTGATTGATGCCCCTCTAATCATCTCATGCAGTTAGCATAACATAGCATACATAACATGACATGACATAACATGACATAACATGACATAACATGACATAACATGACATAACATGACATAACATGACATGACATGACATGACATGACATAACTGTACAGGGCTGCCTACCCATCCCGAAATTCCGTATTTTGTCCGGAAATGTAAAAAAATCGGCGAGCGTTCCTGAAAATACGGGAGTTTATTTTGCGTTCCGGAAATATCAAAATAAAAACTATATTATAATAATTTCCAAAATCGTTGGCCTGTGGCTGCCGCTGTGCGCGAATCGTTTTCCGAAGCGGTCTACCGATGATTGCCGAATGGGTTCTGTAGTGCGCAGGCGCAGCGCGCGAAAATATTTCCGAAGATTGTCGAGTGACTTCGTTTTCGTACAGTGCGCAAGCGCAACGCACGAAGTGTTTTTCCGGAGAGTGCCGAACTTCTTCGTTTCCGGTATGTGCAGTGTTCATGTGCAACAATGGCGTCCAAACGAAAGCTAAGCGATTGTGTTTCTGAATCATCGAAGAAACAGCGGAGGTCGCAGGTCTACATTCCAGCGTACACGGAGAAGTATCCATTTATAGTCCGCGGCACCACTGACTCCACTGTCAAATGTACGACTTGTGATAAGCAGTTCAGCATCTCCAGTGGTGGCGCCAACGATATCAAAAGGCATGTTGAAGGCCCAATGAATGTGAAGAAAATTGAGGAGAAGAAGATCGCAGCAGCGCAAAAACCTATCAGTCAATATTTTACACCGCCTCCTTCGAAAGTGTCCCAAATCGACATCGACGTAATTCGAGCTGAGGCGATGATGGTAGACTTGACAGTAGAACTGAACCTCCCAATGGCGGCATTGGACAAACTGAGTGTAGGTGTAGGGGAAGACCTCCTCTTCCCACACCTCCCCATGGTTATGCTTGCCATAATGACAATCCCTCACTCATCAGCTCACTGTGAGCGCATTTTCTCAGTCGTGAGAAAGAACAAAACACACTTCAGAGGCAGCATGGGATCCGACACCTTGGAGGCCTTGGTGGTAGCCAAGTCCAGGCCTGGACAAGCCCTTGACAGAAACTACAGTGTCAAAGGCCTGAAAAGTGCCTACTACCAGTCTTTGTCACAGTAAACAAGCTGCAGAACTATTGTATATAGTGTACATAAAATCAGGTATGTTTTGTTTTATCTTTTGGTCCCTGGTTAATGATTAAAGTTGCTTTGTTTTCTTGCACTGTCGCACGGTTTAATACTGAAATCGGAACTGAAATACGGAAATTGGAACTTGGTAATACTGAAATCGAAAAAGGAGGGTAGGCAGCCCTGATACCAATGCAAGACAAAAGGCTACAAACAAGGGGTGCTATACAATGAACAAGGATGAAAGGTTGCATTGCCAGAGGTTAAAGTCATGCTGCAGCTGTAGAATAGATGATATTTAAACTACTTATGGCAGTTGGTATAAAAGACCAATAGTATCTGTTTGTGTATGTTTTTTTAAGATTGAATCTTTGGCTGCAAGTTGTTGATAGTATTTATTGTGGCATGGAAAGTGGAATAATGGTGACAGTAATTAGAGGGCGGTGATGGCTTATTGACACTGTCTTGGTCTTGTTACTGCCAGAGATTGTCAAAACTGTTTAGATTTTGTTGCCTCTGTTGCATTGCAGAGTGTGTTTGATGCATGTATTGAGTGGTGTATAAAAAGCTCAAGGCAGATAGGTTGGACTCATGAATCCAGACATACGATACATGTACATACAGGAGCTGTTTAATTTAATATGAAATGTCCGATTGGTTGATAGGCAGCATTGTCTGCAATATATTGTCTAATTTTTGACTCACATGCGAAGCAAAAGTGAGTCTATGTACTGAGCCGTGTCGTCCGTCCGTCCGGGCGGGCGTCCGTCCGTCAGGGCGGGCGGGCGTCCGTAAAAAACTTAAACGTTGGATTTTTCTCGGAGACTATTAAGTCTATCAACACCAAATGTGGCA
>JAWQFJ010016229.1:85000-120548 GCA_034096865.1 Theodoxus fluviatilis
TGAACCAGGGAGGTCCATCTCCCAGGGTAAGCATGCACTCTTTCTTGTGTTTCATATTTTGCTGTGAATTGTGTTACTTTCCCACCTGTGACAGGGTTGTTATACTTTGTCATGAACCTCTCTTTTCAAAGCACTTGGTTCAGTACGTGGCCTCTGTTAATGAGACTGTATCCTGTGTTAAAACAGTGTGAATCCGAAGTGAATTGTTTATTCTATACATTGGTTTGTCTTACATTTCTCAATGGCTGAGTATATATATATGTAATTTTGATTTGTTCACTCCTTATATCATACTTCGAATTAGAAAATGGTATAACCTACTGATTCCCATTTCTCGTGTAGAATCCCTTTCAGTACTATATATCATTTCTTCACATTCTAAAAACTCCTCTTTTGTGGTGCTTGTTTGTTTCGAGAGTTGCGTGACTGTGACTTCTTTGTTCAGTTTACTTGATTGATTTTTGCTTTATGCCTGTGTGCACTCTCATCTTGGACAAAACTGATGAAGAACTAATCCTTAGCAGCTATCGCATCTGTCAGTTTTACTTATATGGTGGGATTTTAATAGTAACACTAGATAAATTGGCAAGTCTACTGTCATCGCATTTTGAAATGTATACTTGTATGATTTCACTTACTCATATTCTGCTAATCGTAAGTGATGAATCATTCACATAAATGTGCATGTTGGACTGCATTGGGTATACCATTGTATTGGGTAGCATGGCACTCTGTGTATTGAACTGTAGTGGAGGATGTTTTCCTGTCAGGATTCTGATGTGCTTTCATGTTCCTTCCCCACGCAGTCTGCACAGTGTTGAACTATACAGGAGGATGTTTTCCTGTCAGGATTCTGATGTGCTTTCATGTTCCTTCCCCACGCAGTCTGCACAGTGTTGAACTATACAGGAGGATGTTTTCCTGTCAAGATTCGGATGTGCTTTCATGTTCCTTCCCCACGCAGTCTGCACTGTGTTGAACTATACAGGAGGATGTTTTCCTGTCAAGATTTGGATGTGCTTTCATGTTCCTTCCCCGTGCAATCTGCACTGTGTTGAACTGTAATGGAGGATGTTTTCCTGTCAAGATTCGGATGTGCTTTCATGTTCCTTCCCCACGCAGTCTGCACTGTGTTGAACTGTAATGGAGGATGTTTTCCTGTCAAGATTCGGATGTGCTTTCATGTTCCTTCCCCACGCAGTCTGCACAGTGTTGAACTATAGTGGAGGATGTTTTCCTGTCAGGATTCGGATGTGCTTTCATGTTCCTTCCCCACGCAGTCTGCACAGTGTTGAACTATACAGGAGGATGTTTTCCTGTCAGGATTCTGATGTGCTTTCATGTTCCTTCCCCACGCAGTCTGCACTGTGTTGAACTATACAGGAGGATGTTTTCCTGTCAGGATTCTGATGTGCTTTCATGTTCCTTCCCCACGCAGTCTGCACTGTGTTGAACTATACAGGAGGATGTTTTCCTGTCAGGATTCTGATGTGCTTTCATGTTCCTTCCCCACGCAGTCTGCACTGTGTTGAACTATACAGGAGGATGTTTTCCTGTCAAGATTCTGATGTGCTTTCATGTTCCTTCCCCGTGCAATCTGCACTGTGTTGAATTGTAGTGGATGCTGTTTTCCTGACAGGATTCTGATGTGCTTTTATGTTTCTTCCCCACGCAGTCTGCACAGTACACCCCCATGAGTGTCAGCGTGCCGGTACAGGCGCAGTTTACCACGGTGGGCAGCACGGCATCCAGCAACACGGCGTCCAACACAGTTGTCCTGCTGCAGCACCAGCCTGTCACCATCTCCAACTCCTCCCCTGTGGCTTCTGGTGAGTGCCGTCTGAGTGGCCTTGAAGTCTGGCTCTTTGAGACTGCTTTTGCAGACCTGCCACCTGTTTCAATCTCATTGAAGTTATACCAATTTTTCATGAACATTCCTTTAAAAAATACTGATTTTCCAATTTGAATGTTAACCACTCTGATTTTACAGAGTTTGGTGCAATATGACATCCTGGGGGACATCATTTTTACTATGTTGTAATTGATGTACAGAGCCGAAGCCCTGCTTGATGTTTAAGGGCTCGCTGTGCCACTTCCTGCAGCCTTCAAAGAGAGTGCTGCTGATGGCCAAGTCTGCAGAGAGGGGAATTATCTGGGTAGAAATGTAGAAAGTGTCAAACCTGCATGAAGTGCACAAGGGAAAAAGTCTGTGAACATTAACTGTATGAAGAGAAAAGAGTTAGAAATGTTATTCAAGAACGCTTCATGTCACAGGTTGGCAGGCAGGTAAATACATTGTAATTCCAATTTTTCCTCCATGGTTATTTTTGAAACTTGTTTTATTTGTAAAATCATGAACATTCTGATTTTGAGTGGAAAAAGTGACGTATCTGCTTTTGAATTGAGCTAGCATCATTTGATCTTAGTTGTTTATCTATCTGAATGGGAAGTGTTTGTTTTGAGCTCATGTTCTTTGCATATTTTTGTGTGCTTTGCAAGCTCATACATGCAGAGGAAGAAAGACAAGCAGAGGGACAAACACACACATACACACGGTCTTTACTGTATTTTGTGTTGATACGAGTTCTGACTTCATTTGAATGTTCTCATTTTTTGCAACTATGTATACCCTGACTGTTGTTGCATTGCCAAGTCCAAGGATCATTGCTTAGAAAACTTTTAATTCAGTTTCTTGCATTGATTGGGTCCTGATTTGTATTGAATTCCTCTTGTTTCTGTGAACCCTGATTGCAAGTGCCACCCATGTGTTGGCAATTAGGGACTTGAGTGGTTAGATCGCTTGCCTGCTATCATTTGTGGCCAGCAATTACAATGTTCGAAGCTCCCCAGATCGTAGAGTTGCATCGATGGGCAAGGTGCTTCACCCAAAAATGCCTCTATGACTGAGGAGTTAATGGTTACTGGGTGATGCACAACTGCAACTAGGGATGAAATTCCTGAAGAAAAAAGACAAAATGAAGCTCCTCTTCCTCCTCCTCCTCCTCCTCCTCCTCCTCCTCCTCCTCCTCCTCCTCCTCCTCCTCCTCCTCCTCCTCCTCCTCCTCCTCCTCCTCCTCCTCCTCCCCCCCCACTCCTCCCCCCCTCCTCCCCCCCCCCCCCCCAATCCCCCCCCCCCCTTTCTTTCAAATCACCATAATCAGTATTGTTGTTATTGTCATTATTCATCATCAATCATCATTATTATCAGTATTATTGTTATCATCATCATTATTGTTGTTATTATAAGGTTCAAGGATTGCAGTGAGTCCAACTCCTGCGGCCAGGGCCTCCCCCCAGCCAGCTCAAGTTGTACCTGCCAGCACTTCCCCTGCACCCGCAGGGCTGGTGGACGCTGGCGACACCGCTGTGAAGAGCAAGCCCAACCTCAAGGTCCTGATTCCTCAACGAGCGCAGGACTCGGGTGGCCAGGTATGTTGAGATGTGATTTCAGTGGGGCGGCTTGATCTGGATGGAGAAAGCTGTTTCATTGAGATGTGAAGAAAATGATAGAGAGAGAGAGAGAGAGAGAGAGAGAGAGAGAGAGAGAGAGAGAGAGAGAGAGAGAGAGAATTATTTGGACCAGACCAGATGGTTAGTGGGTCAGTCAGCTGGCAGGTTGGTTGGTGGGTCAGTTGGTCAGTCAGTCAGTCTGTAAGTCAGTTGGTCAGTCAGTCAGTCAGCCAGTCAAAGAGAAAAAGATGGGGATAGAGTTGTGGTCCAAAAGTAATCCAATACAAAATTTGCTTATAGTGATAGTTATTAATGTTGCCATATTTCAATTGTTTACAATACAGTACAATACAATACAATACAATACAATACAATGCTTCATTATTACTGCTATTGCAGATTTCATTTTGTGTGCCACTTACAAAAACAACAGTATGAATAACAATGCATGAAATGTATATATCACAAATTAATACAAAGCCATTTACATAAGTTACAATGAAAAACTAAAAGAATTATAGCTGTAAATGTGTCGGAATTTTATAGCAAATTTACAGGAATGAAGAGTTAAAAGAAGCAGTTAGTTCCATGTCCATAATGTGTACATGAAAATGATTAGGTATTAATACAAGATGGGGCACACTTTTTAGGACGGGATCATCATTCCCCTGTGCTTACCTCATTTTCTGTATATATATTCGACACATATAGTGAGCTTGGCACATGCTGGTTTTCGTGGGTACAGTTTTCCTTATCTACTGCTGCACAGTGTTCTCTATCTACTGCAGCACAGTGTTCTCTACTGCTGCACAGTGTTCTCTATCTACTGCTGCACAGTGTTTATCTACTGCAGTACAGTGTTCTCTACTGCTGCACAGTGTTCTCTATCTACTGCTGCACAGTGTTCTCTACTGCAGCACAGTGTTCTCTATCTACTGAAGCACAGTGTTCTCTATCTACTGCAGTACAGTGTTCTCTACTGCTGCACAGTGTTCTCTATCTACTGAAGCACAGTGTTCTCTATCTACTGCAGCACAGTGTTCTCTATCTACTGAAGCACAGTGTTCTCTATCTACTGAAGCACAGTGTTCTTTATCTACTGAAGCACAGTGTTCTCTATCTACTGAAGTACAGTGTTCTCTATCTACTGAAGCACAGTGTTCTCTATCTACTGAAGCACAGTGTTCTTTATCTACTGAAGCACAGTGTTCTCTATCTACTGAAGTACAGTGTTCTCTATCTACTGAAGCACAGTGTTCTCTATCTACTGAAGCACAGTGTTCTCTATCTACTGCAGTACAGTGTTCTCTATCTACTGAAGTACAGTGTTCTCTATCTACTGAAGCACAGTGTTCTTTATCTACTGAAGCACAGTGTTCTCTATCTACTGAAGTACAGTGTTCTCTATCTACTGAAGCACAGTGTCCTCCCTCTACTGAAGCACAGTGTTCTCCATCTACTGAAGCACAGTGTTCTCCATCTACTGAAGCACAGTGTCCTCCATCTACTGAAGCACAGTGTTCTCCATCTACTGAAGTACAGTGTTATCTACTGCAGCACAGTGGTCTCTATCTACTGAAGCACAGTGTTCTCTATCTACTGCAGTACAGTGTTCTCTACTGCTGCACAGTATTCTCTATCTACTGCTGCACAGTGTTCTCTATCTACTGAAGCACATGTTCTTTATCTACTGAAGCACAGTGTTCTCTATCTACTGCAGCACTGTGTTCTTTATCTACTGAAGCACAGTATTCTCTATCTACTGAAGTACAGTGTTCTCTATCTACTGAAGCACTATGTTCTTTATCTACTGAAGCACAGTGTTCTCTATCTACTGAAGCACAGTGTTCTCCATCTACTGAAGCACAGTGTTCTCCATCTACTGAAGCACAGTGTTCTCCATCTACTGAAGCACAGTGTTATCTATCTACTGAAGCACAGTGTCCTCCATCTACTGAAGCACAGTGTTTTCTATCTACTGAAGCACAGTGTTCTCTATCTACTGAAGCACAGTGTCCTCCATCTACTGAAGCACAGTGTTCTCCATCTACTGAAGCACAGTGTCCTCCATCTACTGAAGTACAGTGTTATCTATCTACTGAAGCACTGTGTTCTTTATCTACTGAAGCACTGTGTTCTTTATCTACTAAAGCACTATGTTCTTTATCTACTGAAGCACTGTGTTCATTATCTACTGAAGCAGGCCTCAAAAACCCTGCAGCCAGGGGCTCCAGCTGATAAAGGGGGCATCGAGTGTCCAGCATTTGTAAGACTTGTGTTTTTGTAATGTAAAATTTGAGTTAGAGTATCCTCTGTTATTTGCTGAGAAAACTTGACCAGATAGAAAGTGTCCAGGGAAAAGGTTATGGAAATCATGGAATCCCTTGCAGTGCTAAAACTTTAGGACTGTACTACTTTAGTCTTTCTGTTTGTTGCTGGTGGTTGCATGCCTTATTTCCTCTGCTTTTCCATTAGGTTCGACAAGCAGCTGCAGTCACCACCTCCCTCGATACACCTGTCCTCTCGCTGACCACCCCTGCAAATCAAGGCCAGGGCCATTCCACCATCACTGCCTCCTTACTCACAGGTATGCTCCCCTGGTCATCTGTCCAGGCAGTCAGAAATGCAGCTCATGGCATGGTCGTGGGATGACTGTGCCCAGGAGTCTGACATTTGTAAAGATAATGAAATGCTGAAGACCTCAACATATGCACTGATATCTCTTGTGATGATCTTAACTCATTCGCGGCCTACCACATTAGCATATTTTTGCCCCCTTACAACAAGGAAAATATGGTTTAGGGAACTAATCTAGTCTTCAATTAGTCTCTGTACTATAGTTTGCCAGCTTTAGATCCACACACAGATCTTTCTCGGCCAGACCATAACCTTTATCAGCGATGCACTAGGAGGCACGAAGTAAACAGCGATGGCGGCGGGAGCGTGGATCGCAGCACGAGGTGGGTGAACCAGTGGAAATTGCTATAGAGGAGGGTTCTGATGCTGAAGAAGATGCTTTGTATGAGATAGGAACTGATTAGATTATCCTTTCATGATGATGATGATAGTGGTGATTTTCCTCTCGCTAATGATGAGGTATCAGAGAGCGAGGATGAGTGCAAAGCTGTCATGCTGGCTGAAACTAGGTCGACCTCGCCATCATCAGTAGTTCATTGTAGGCTCATATTGATTGTAACTCAGGACTAATAAACACAATCATCACAAAATTTTTCCAGTGTGTTTTTGTGCCATTTTTTGAAGTTCACTTTTTGACTCACATGCGAAGCAAAAGTGAGTCTATGTACTCACCCGTTTCGTCCGTCCGGGCGTCCGGGCGTCCGGGCGTCCGAAAACTTTAACGTTGGATTTTTCTCGGAGACTATTAAGTCTATCAATACCAAATGTGGCATGATGGTGTATGATGACAAGGCCTCAAAAAACATACATAGTGACTTGTCCTTGCTTCAAGGTCAAGGTCGCAGGGGCCATAAATGTTGTCTAAAAAACAGTCATTTTTCACATTTTCTCAATTTTCTCTGAAGTTTTTGAGATTGGATACCTGACCTAAATATGGTATATAGGGCAAAGTAAGCCCTATCTTTTGATACCAGTTTGGATGACCTTGCTTCAAGGTCAAGGTCACAGGAGCTCTTCAAATTTGGATTGTATACATATTTTGAAGTGACATTGACCCTGAACTATGGAAGATAACTGTTTCAAACTTAATAATTATGTGGGACACATGTTATACTTTCATCATGAGACACATTTGGTCACATATCATCAAGGTCAAGGTCACTTTGACCCTTATGAAATGTGACCAAAATGGGGTAGTGAACCACTAAAAGTGACTATATCTCATGGTAGAAATTGCCAATAAGCACCATTGTGCTTCCTATGTCTTGAATTAACAGCTTTGTGTTGCATGACCTTGGATGACCTTGACCTTGGGTCAAGGTCACATGTATTTTTGGTAGGAAAAATGTGTAAAGCATTTCTTAGTGTATGATGTCATTGGTAGGTTTAGTTGTTTGACCTTGACCTTGAAGGTCACCTGAAGGTCAAGGTCATATACAGGTCAAGGTCAAGCATGTGAGTCGTATGGGCTTTGCCCTTCTTTTTTTTCTTCCCTGTGGGTAAGTGGGTACGAATAGAGCCACCTCACCTCACTACACAATTCACAAGTAGCAAATGATTAGGGAAGTCGTGGTGACTTCTTTTTATTCTAACAAACTCTAGTGATATTTATGTGTTGTCTCATCCTCCCTGCTCTATGTGCACATAGAGAAAGCCACTATTTAAGTATTCTAAAAAGCGTTGTTAGCGGAAGAGAAATTTTGATTCTTGTTAAATCTGGCCTCTTAAGAATAAAAAATAAATGTCAAAATTCAGGTCAGCCTACCAACCTTTTTTTTGTTGTTGTTACATAACCACAACTGTAGTTTTTGACTCACATGCGAAGCAAAAGTGAGTCTATGTACTGAGCCGTGTCGTCCGTCCGTCCGGGCGGGCGTCCGTCCGTCCGGGCGGGCGTCCGTCCGTAAAAAACTTAAACGTTGGATTTTTCTCGGAGACTATTAAGTCTATCAACACCAAATGTGGCATGATGGTGTATGATGACAAGGCCTCAAAAAACATACACAGTGACTTGACCTTGCTTCAAGGTCAAGGTCACAGGAGCCATAAATGTTGTCTAAAAAACAGCCATTTTTCACATTTTCCCAATTTTCTCCCACGTTATTGAGAATGGCGACCTTAGCTACAAGTGGTATATAGGTCAAAGCAAGCCCTATCTTTTGATACCAGTTTGGTTAACCTTGCTTCAAGGTCAAGGTCACAGGAGCTCTTCAAAGTTGGATTGTATACATATTTTGAAGTGACCTTGACCCTGAACTATGGAAGATAACTGTTTCAAACTTAATAATTATGTGGGGCACATGTTATACTTTCATCATGAGACACATTTGGTCACATATCATCAAGGTCAAGGTCACTTTGACCCTTATGAAATGTGACCAAAATGGGGTAGTGAACCACTAAAAGTGACTATATCTCATGGTAGAAATTGCCAATAAGCACCATTGTGCTTCCTATGTCTTGAATTAACAGCTTTGTGTTGCATGACCTTGGATGACCTTGACCTTGGGTCAAGGTCACATGTATTTTTGAAGGAAAAATGTGTAAAGCATTTCTTTGTGTATGATGTCATTGGTAGGTTTAGTTGTTTGACCTTGACCTTGAAGGTCACCTGAAGGTCAAGGTCATATAAAGGTCAAGGTCAAGCATGTGAGTCGTATGGGCTTTGCCCTTCTTGTTTTCCTTGGCCCAAAAGTTTTCCTGCTCGGACTCATTGTTCCAAATTCAATCGACCATGTGTGAAGCCTTAGGCAGCATGGCCACAAGAATGTCACATGACTGCTAAATTTAGAACAATGAGGCAGAAGAGGAAAACATGGTAATGATAGAGGTTGTAGCAGGGGCTTAGCTGACGGCTAGAGGTGGTTCGAGAAATGCAGCAATGGGCAGAATGAAGTGATTGGGGACATTGTATGTTCATAAAAAGAATTTTGCAGAGATCTTTGTAACTCATAATGAAGTTAATGGGAAGATTTTGGTTCTCTAACTTGTTTATAGAGCTCTAGACTAAGAAACAAGCAGTGGGCACTCTGAGAAAGAGAGCTGGGTGAAAGACCTATTTTTTTTCAAAATAGTGGCTCTACTTACTATCATGGCAAGAGTAGTGTTTTCTTAGCTTGACAAAGTGCAGCATTTGGCTAGTTTTGGCAAAGAAAGACCTTTCTAGCCATACCAAGTTTAGCTTTGTAGCTACAGTATTTATTTTACTACGAATTTTCAAACTTGGTCCATTTTCCTGCTATTGCAGGGGACAGACACACTAGAAATTCTGCGCCTTCGAGTTAACTGTTCTGCTTGACAACTAGGCAGCCAAACACAAGTTCCACTGTGGCATTGTCTTCAAACATGTTAAACTGTCACTTGTCATCATTTTTCATGATTACATGAACACACCTTGTTATCATCACTAGCCTCCGACTGGATGGAACTCTGAAGACTCTGTCCCTTAAAGAGGTCTCAAACAATTCTGTATTAACCTCTACCAGTCATTATTAGAACTGTTTGGTCCATCACTTCTGCTAAACACACACTACACACACCCACCCACTACACACACACACACACACACACACACACACACTACACACCACACACACACACACACACCACACACACACACACCACACACACACACTACACTCACACTACACACACCACACACACTCAAACACTCGCACACTACACACACACATTTAAAAAACAAGGCACCCATCCTTTGGGGTGGGGTGGGATTGGGGGGGGGGGGGGGGGGGGGGTATATACCCTTCTAACTAACAAAATACAGCAAAATCTGTACCAGAAGTACTCACAGGTCAATAAAGACCAAATCAACGTTGCTTTTTAAAATGGAAATAATGAACCTGAAATGTTGAGGTAGTTTTTTTTTTAAAGCAAAAGGAGCAAGCTTGGCCCACTCTCACAACCAGAGTGAGAGTTAAGGACTTTTTGAGCTGTTGGAATGACCTTTAGAGTTTCCTGTCAGTGCCAAGGATCAGAAGTGGACTGTGACTGTGTTGCAGCTGATGGTGGAAGCTTCCAGCTGTCCAGTGCAGATCTAAGTGGCCTGTCCCCACTGGTGCAGTGGGGGAACCCCGGCCCCCTCACAGCGGCCATGCAAGCCTCAGGCCTGCAGCTCACCCCTGGGTAAGTGTCCAGCCTTGGCGGTGTGACCACATGTTGTCCAGTGTCCTCCTTGGTCTGTGTGTCAGTCTATACATAGTTGATGTTGTCAGTAAATGATTAGATCTGAATCTCTGTGAGTTGCACACTCAAGTAGGTGTTGATTTGCGATGTTCTTTCTACCAGCACCATGCCTTGGCTGTCTTTCCCTCACAGGTTCTTGTTCCCAGAGAGGATGAGAGCTTGGAAATCCAATTTTCTCCCTCTATTGTTTGAAATTCCTCCACGACATGGAGATTATCCTGAGGAAGGAAACATTACAAGAATCAGCTCAGGCTTTCCTGACAGTTACATGAATAAAGGAATGTCAACATGGAGAAAGGCAGCATGGGGCATTATGTAAATAGCATAGGGCATTATGCAAATAGCATGGGGCATTATGCAAATAATCCTACACAGTCCCATTGCACATTAGTGTGGTCTTTGGATACACATCCCATTGCACATGAGTGTGGTCTTTGGATACACATTCCATTGCACATGGGTGTGGTCTTTGGATACACATCCCATTGCACATGAGTGTGGTCTTTGGATACACATCCCATTTGCACATGAGTGTGGTCTTTGGATACTTGGGACATCCTTGCCAGAGCTATTGGAGTCTGCCTCAAGCAGCAGCCAAGGGTTTCAGCTGATGAAGGGACTTTGGTGGTGAAATACATGTTTTGTGTGTGGTGTTTTTCCCCTCTTCTTTTAGTCTTTTCATTGCTAATGTTGGAACTTGTGTAGACCTCCTGTTTTTCTGTCTTTGAACACTGTCTTATGGATTCTGTAGGAATTACCAAATTTGATGGATGCATTAGTTTGTTTGGAGCAGGATGTGACTGGTTTTTTACATCTTGCATCCCCAATGGAGGTTGTGATAGATGGGACCTGTTTTCTGCTACTGAAGGATTGATCAAGCGGCCCAGTAATCAGGGGGTAAAGTGTGAAGCAATCTGAGACCCAGACATGGGTGATAAGTCCCTATGTAAAAACCACACCTTAACCTTTACTTGCCCAGTCCCCTTGCCAAGAACTTCACCTCAGTCTTTACAATGGTTTATTGACTCACATGCGAAGCAAAAGTGAGTCTATGTACTGAGCCGTGGCGTCCGTCCGTCCGGGCGTCCGTCCGTCCGTCCGTAAAAAACTTAAACGTTGGATTTTTCTCGGAGACTATTAAGTCTATCAACACCAAATGTGGCATGATGGTGTATGATGACAAGGCCTCAAAAAACATACATAGTGACTTGACCTTGCTTCAAGGTCAAGGTCACAGGAGCCATAAATGTGGTCTCAAAAACAGTCATTTTTCACATTTTCCCAATTTTCTCCCACGTTATTGAGAATGGCGACCTTAGCTACAAGTGGTATATAGGTCAAAGCAAGCCCTATCTTTTGATACCAGTTTGGTTGACCTTGCTTCAAGGTCAAGGTCACAGGAGCTCTTCAAAGTTGGATTGTATACATATTTTGAAGTGACCTTGACCCTGAACTATGGAAGATAACTGTTTCAAACTTAATAATTATGTGGGGCACATGTTATACTTTCATCATGATACACATTTGGTCACATATCATCAAGGTCAAGGTCACTTTGACCCTTATGAAATGTGACCAAAATGGGGTAGTGAACCACTAAAAGTGACTATATCTCATGGTAGAAAGTGCCAATAAGCACCATTGCGCTTCCTATGTCTTGAATTAACAGCTTTGTGTTGCATGACCTTGGATGACCTTGACCTTGGGTCAAGGTCACATGTATTTTGGTAGGAAAAATGTGTAAAGCATTTCTTTGTGTATGATGTCATTGGTAGGTTTAGTTGTTTGACCTTGACCTTGAAGTTCACCTGAAGGTCAAGGTCATATAAAGGTCAAGGTCAAGCATGTGAGTCGTATGGGCTTTGCCCTTCTTGTTATAGGTTGTCATCATGTGTTGAACTGTGGAATTCCTATTGCCTCGGTTGAGTTGGTGGCTAAAAAGATGCTTGCAATAGGATGAGGGAGGAATTCCAGTGCCATTGGGCAAGCTCCAGTAATCATCCTGACCTTTTTCCCACTGGCTGGTGATGGGTTAGTCAGCTCTCAAGGAGAAAAATTGCCTATGCGCTGCAGAAGTACCTGCCTCCAAATGTTGTTGGTATTATTCCTCATTTGTACATCAGAAAGCACTTGTTTACATAGTTTTTATTTGTAGATTCAGTTTCCCTACCCTCATGGCAAAGAGCCATTGTAGGTGGTTTTATTGATTTTATGTAGGGTTTTTCCCCGCTGTTGATGAAGAATGAAAAGAACACATTCACTTACACTCTTGTCTGATTTGTGAGCACATGATCAAATCATTCTTATTGAGCCATGTCTACTTATTGTATACTTAGACAAGTAGATTGAAGTCTTGCCCTGCTAAGAATAATTAACTGCCAGACTTATCAAGTAGTTTCTCTGTTCAGATGTTGCAACATTAATATTTGTACATCATCATCATCATCATTATTGTCATCGTCGTTGTCGTCTTCAAGGGGCAATACTGCTGATTAATTCTTAAGGTCCTGTAAGTCATTCACATGTTTCATTCCCCAGTCCTGTAAGGATTATGCAATTTATAGAAAAAAAATCAATCTAATAAGAGCCACGTGGGGTGGGCGGCTATGGGTGGTACAGGATTGAGCAGGGTTGGCGGTAATGGGCGGTACAGGATCTTAAGAGTTAATAGATACAGCACATGGACCAATATGATTGGAGCCTCATGAGGATTGGTTGAGGCTGATTTTGGGGGAGGAGTTTTGGAAAGGTCCATGTGAAGAACGGTTTGGCTGGATTTTGATTGAATGTAGTGATGCACTTTCACTATATAGCACTCACTTTAGCTTGTTGATGATCTTACATGTGTCCATGTTTATAACTCATTGACTTGCACAGATGATGGGACATATCAAACTATTGATCAGTGTGTGTTACAGGTGATCAGGCATGGTATTTCAATTTGATTGGACTTGTTTATTGTTAATCTCTCAACGTGTTTCACAGTATTTGAGACTTTCTTTACTGTTGATCACTCAGTATGCTTCACACTTGACTAGAGATGATGACACTTAACTGTTTTTCACTGAGTGTATATCTCACTGCTGACTGAAGTCGGTCTATCACCCGTTTCCTCATCTTTCAGGGGCTCTCTCAGTTTTACATCCGGTGGTGCCCTCCCAGTGCTCATGACCTCAACCACAGTGAAACAAGAGTCCAACATTAAGACGGAGCCCCCCTCACCCAAGCACACCAGCGCCTCCGCCACCACCACCACAGGGCCGGGAGGTCCAGGACCAGGTGTTGGACAAGTTGTCACCACCACCGCTGCTGGTCGCAAGCGCCGAGTAATCCCCGTCCAAAATGACGGGGATAACCCTGCAGAGAAACAGAGCCGTTCTAATCCCTGACATCCCTGCTGAAGCAGAGGCGTGGCCTCTGCGTGGTTGTCAGACTTGGAGTGCATCTGTATGGTAGACTAGACTGGCTACTGGTGGCTTGTCTGCGTGTCAGTGTTGGGAACCTGGGTCTACTGGCATGAGGGTTTGTGTTCCGTTCCAATGGTCTCTGTTGACTTTTTGCTGCCACCCTGTCACTGTCAGCTGATTGTTTATGGCTGGGTTGCGTCGGATCTGTCTGTTCTCCCCCCATCTGCTGCACTGAGAAATCATTGTGGAAGATGGTTTTGCTCCATATTTCAGATGATGTGATAGAATCTTGTGCGATCACCATGCATTAATCTAGAAGAGGTGTCCCAATATTTCAACTTGGTTTCTTTTATGTAAATGTGAAATGATTTTTATGGTGAGTTCTGTTTAAAGTTTATGTCACTTATCTAATTCTTACTGCTGCTAGTGCTGCAAAAAGAATAAAATAAAAAAGAGACTAGCAAACTGCATTTTGTAACAAAAAGAAAAAAGTTATAAACAATGCCCATGCTCATACATTAGTAGTACAGCAAAAGTAGTAAATTACATGAAAAACTACTTGATACAGGTGTGAAATGCTGTTGAGAAATGATAATGTCACCCAAACAAGAGCCCATATTAGTTGAGTGCTTATGTGTGTTTTTAGTGTGTATGTGTTTGCATGCCCATACTGAACACACATAAGTGTAAATGCACTCACACCGGTGCCTTGTGTGGAGACACCTGTGCTCAAGCACAAATGCATGCATACTGGAGTGGAGTCATCCATTCAGGTGTACATGTACATGCTCTCACTTACACCCCTGTAACACAAAACAGAAATTAAGCAAACTGGGCTAAAGAAAAATGAAGACATGCATGACCCTTAAACTTTAGACAAATCAAAGATCATGAAAAAATTTGAGCCCATGTCGCTTGTAGGTTGACTGCTCATGAGTTGACTGGACAGGTGGAAGATGGGCAGTCTTCGTCCACTTCTGCAGTGCTGTGGCCCCTCCTTGCCCAGACTTGCTGAAGAACTTGTGGCCACCTATATTTTGTCAGGACAAACTTAGGAAACTCCAGCTTCCCCACTATTAACCAGTTTGGGGGGGGGGGGGGGGGGTTTGTGTTCTTTTTTAATGATTTTTAAAAATACTGTGAGACATGAGCTAAACAGTACTATATGCTTTTGTCTTACTCATCATGGTTCTAGACCTGTGACTGATGTCCTCTGGATCCTTAGGGGAGAAAAACATCACCACATCCAGCTTCCTTTTTTTCTTATCTCAGTTGATGCAGCAAGTACTATGTAACTGTTGTGTGTCTCTTGAGGGCTAATGTGTCTCTGGCAACTGTCAATGAGCAGAAAAAGCCTTGCTTTGGGAAATGCTCCATCAGTTTGGTTCTGAGTAGAGACTGAGGAATGTGGAAAGACTTTTGCATAGAAAGGGACTGCTTGATATGACTACTGCAGCTCTTTTGGACTGAACCTTAGATAGAGTACTCTAATGGAATATGTTTTTACTCATATCGTCATAGTTGTTTTGATGTGAAGAAAAACATTGCATCTGATGCGTACTGTTGTTGAAGTAGTCTACTAAGTGCCTGCTCCGTCTTCGGCATGCTTCGGAGCTGTTTGGGACTGGAAACTGAAATGTGCTGGAAAAAAGTGTTATATAGGAAATTCCCACTGACAGAAATGACTGCACAAAATGCAGTGCTACTTTTGTCTTGGTGGCATGTGTACTTAATGAAAAGTGGACACCTTGTGGGCGAGCATAAATGGAAACTACTCCTTGACAATGTTTCTCCAGTCTAAGGTCTGGACTCATGTTTGGATAGATGGAGTTCTGATCATGCACACCAGCGATAAGGAGTGGTGGCTAAATGCCTTGAGCATTCTGAGAATGAAAAAATGTGTTATTTGCTGGCAGATAATGGAAATGAACTGGCAGAAACCTTTGAGGGTTGGGGTATGGGGGTGGATTTCAATCTGCACATCAACATGAATCTTTTCCAAAAATGTAGACTTGCAAAGTTGGAGTAAGAAGAAGATTAAACCCAGTTATGGTGTGTTTTATGGCCAGCCCGCTGGGATTTCTTTTTTCTTCTCCCATGTTTGAAAAAAGGGTACACTTTTTTTTAAAGCCTGCAAGAGTGAAAACAGTTTTCCTCTGCACAGAACTTTGACCCATTCCCAGTCTAGTGGAGCTCAGCCCTAGGTGGAGTTCCCCTTTGTAGTGCTGCACAGCCCATCAGCAATCTCCAGCCTGCCCTGCAGCTTTGTGCCATGATTTCATCACAGTGTGGAGATGGAAGGGATTCTTGGAAAGCTTTTCAAAATAGATGAGGTTGGCACTTGCCCTTGTGCATTAGGCACCAGACTGCATTGATGGGTTAAACGACGGAAATGTGTAAATCCATACTGATAAACCTTTGTTCTAACAGTATTTTCAGAGTAGATAAACTTTTTTTGGCTGAGAAAACTGAAGAAAAAAATCCCATGGCACTAGTTGTTACATGCCATAAAATCATCAAGCAAATGATGGATGCCTTACCGCAGTGCCCTCACTGCTTGTTGTGGAAACAGAAGTGTTTTGAAATGCATGTTGACCAGCAAACACTTTGGGGCCGAGTTTGAACTGCCCAGGGAGGGACAGCTCCATGACCACATTTCATCTGGGACAGGAAGCCCTTCTTTCGGCTGCAAGCAGAGAGTGTGCCCAGTGTTTTGCTTTGCCAAGGCAAGTTCCATTGAGGGATGAAAGAAGGTGAAATGAGTTTGCTTGAGATTTGGGCAGGACCGATTTCAGCACGGAGGACTTTTGAATCAACTTAGTGTGATGCTTGCACCAGAAACTGCTACAAGAGGCGTTCTTTGGAAAGAAAATTGAAATCTTGATGGATTGTTACTGATTCTCATTTTGGTCTTTTGATCCTAATTAGATCAGCAGAATTTTTCTGGAGGACTGACAGATCTGGCGACAGATGATGTTTGGTTGAGTGTCTGTGTCTAATTTTTTGACTCTGCAATGGACTTTAGACACTATATTTTCACTCCACGGGACCTTGCAAGCCAGGTGTGACTGCAGCATGCCAGTAGACTTTGTGACAATACCTCAGCATGTGTATTCATATTGATTTTGCTGTAGAATTGAATCAGAGATTACCATTTGTTTACTTAGTCAGATGCTAGCACATATTATTTTTATGTTTTTTTGTCTTGCAATCTCATGTCCATCTTGTGTGTGTGTCCCATCATTTGAGACGGGCTGCAAAAAAGGAAGAAAAAATTACTTCAAAGGCTGCTACAGAGCCATTTTGAAAGCTGCATTAGAGGACAGTTGGTGTGGATGTGTCAAGGTTTGATGAAATATATTTTTGCTCCATGGGGAGCAAGCTCTTGAATATGTTTCTGTAGAGTTTGAGTGGAGATGTAGTGAACATTTTTACTCTTTTTCAAGTTAGACATGGTAGGTGTGTCAGTATATTTTTCTTTGGATTTTATGACTGTATGAACAGTATGATCAATGTTGACGATATCTACGTGTCCTTCTGATGATATTCTGTGGACTTGGTGTATTACTGATTTGTCTGACCCAGTGCTGATAAAATGAGGTCGGCATAGATACTGTATAGATGCCATACCCAACATCCTGCACAGTGCTGGCATACTTGACATCTGTTTATTGCTCATGCATCTTGTCATCCAGAAATAACACTTGTCTCAAGTGAAATGATAGTAACATATCATTAAAGCTACAGACTATTTAATCAACAAGTGGCCATCTTTCACCTTACCAAAAGCTCCAGCATAATATGCACTGATTCTCATCAAGTACGGAGGGTGTCATTAAAACTGGATGTACTTTTTAAAAGTGAACATCTTCAACAGACCTGTCCCCCATTCTTTCCAGTTTCATAGACCCATCTTACAGTGTGCTTGTCTTGTTGTTTGTGTGACAGGCCGAATTCTCCCCCCAGCTTTTTCTAGAAGGCTCTAGCAGTATGACATGGGACCAGATCCACAGCTTGTTCAGTTGCTTCTGTATAGCTTGCATGAGGAAGTGTCTCATTGATTAATCAGTTAGTCTCCTAATCAAGGAAGTCACACAGTAGCTACTAGATTCTGCCCCATCTTACCCTTTACTAACTCAAGATATCTGAACAGAATTTGTTTAATGTGTTAATGTGCTTTAATGGCTGAAGTTGACATCATTGTGAAAGACTTGAAATTATTCACTCTGTTTTCTTCACCCCAATCATAAACTAATGAAGCCGTTGTGTTGACTGGTGAAGAGGTGATGTAGCATCACTCATTGACTTGTACATGGGTCTTGAAAACCTGTTTGTTTCTATCATATACATGCAGCACTGTTGTGTATATATACATACATACATACATCATATATGAATCCAGTTTGAGTAGAGGTAATGTAGACCAAATAAAAATTTGCTCTACTAAAGGAATAACTGTTTTGCTGCTTATTTTTGCTTGCACATGCTTGAACTTCAAGTGATCAAACACAGGAGATGGGTAAAAATTACAAAAGTTGTAACTTCATCCAAGTGTGACCGGGTGAAGTGAAGCCCGAAGCCTTTACATGGACTCTCTCTCTCTCTCTCTCAAAACTCCACTGAGTAGTACATGATGGAACTGGGATGACTGGAATGCCCAAAGAGAGAGAGAGAGGAGGGAGGGGGGAAGAGAATAGAAATCAATGTTCTTTGTAACATCATATTACTGTCACAACAAACAGCTACCACCTCTTGCTGCTAGAAAAAGATAAACAACCAAATAAAAAACAATAAATAACAAGTCCCAAATTAGCACAGCGGCAACAGCAGCTGCAGCTGCGGCCAGTGCCGAGGCCCCGGCAGATGCGCCTCGGCACGCGTCGGCCCGCCTCGCCCATTCTCGGCGGCGGTCGGGGCCCCAGTTCGGCCGCGGCCGCCAGTTTCGCCTAGTCCCCGGCGTCTAGCCTAAGTGCCCGTCGTCTAGCCTTGTCACCGGCGTCACTTTGGATGGAGTTGCCTCCCTTAGACTTGGTAGCATTATATGCCTTGTTCAGGAGGCGCAGCGATTCAAAGCGCTGCTCAGCGCTGCATGTGATTCACTCCTGAACGGCAATTTTGGGGCGTGATTCACTCAGCGCTGAGCAGCGCTGTGAAACACCAATCCAAGATGATGCAGATGATTTTGCATCATTTCAAAATGGCGTCTTCGATCCCGCACTGGCCGTTGATGAGTAAAATAACCCTCAGAAACATCATTTTGGGACTGGAACGGGCTTTATTTGCCCAAAGCGCCCTGTATGCATGAGTAATGGCAAGTAATGATGACACAGTAGTGGACTTTATTCATGCAGAATACATTTAAACGTGCATAAACGATGTCTGTGGCAAAGAAAACACTTTCTTCGCGTCTATCAACACAACATGGGGCGCAGAAGATTTACCTCCCCTTTAACAAG
This sequence comes from Theodoxus fluviatilis, assembly GCA_034096865.1. Lineage (NCBI taxonomy): Eukaryota > Metazoa > Mollusca > Gastropoda > Cycloneritida > Neritidae > Theodoxus > Theodoxus fluviatilis. Next base: position 104,154 of record JAWQFJ010016229.1, read on the forward strand.
TGAAGCACTGCATTACGTCTTAGTATAGACCTTATTCACGCGGCGGCCATGTTAGTTTTAAAACGAGGCAGATAACGCGAACATGTCGACATGGCTGACACGTTGAAGACAACAGAGGGGTTAGCGTAGCTTCAACGACAAAATCCTTTCTGCAGTGGAGGTGATCGGCATTGTTAGATAAAAAACTGTTCAAAAATAGTCACAATAGACTTTCGTAACGTATAATTTCTTCACAATACCCGCAGAAGATAAGTAAACAAACCACACCGTACGTCCCTAGCAGACGAACACGATCGAACGCCAGCAGACAATCGAGCTAGTGTGATATAATGTTTCATGTAAAGCTTGAATGAGTGGCAGCAGTACTAGGCTATCTGGTTTACTTAGATGTGATTTTTTTTGCATGCTAACTGATATTAGGTTTAGAGCTTGAATTTTCAATGATATTACGCATCACAACATGTGTTTGCAGAAGATTCTCCTTGGCAGTCTCAGTTGTGCATTCTCCATTGTTATTTATTATGGTTGAGTTACGAAGGAAGGCAGAAAAATAGCAAGAAGACAAAGTGACAAAGGCTATGAGAAGTGGATTGAAGTGACAAAAGTTATTTCGCTTAGAACTCTAGTGTTCGAACCAATGGAAACCACGGAAAGAGACGGCCGTTTCATTCCTTGCCTCTCATTGGCCAGCTTAATTGTCATGAGGTCAGCGTGTGATCACGGGCGAAGCTGATCAGCTTTGGTCTATACATTTAAATTTTGTTTTGTGATGCGTAACTTTGTCACTTTGTCAACTAACTCTGATTTAGATGTTGGTTTCTTGGCATAGCCAGCTTACCATGTCGGAGCAGATGAAACAAATGAGAGCAAAGCGAAATGATCACTCGTGCACTTAAGTGTTGATGCCTGTCCGGGACACTCCCCGCAGTGTGTTTTGTTTGCTTTGTACGGTTTGAGCACATAGTTGTAAGTGTAAAAATGGTCAGTTATTAATGTAATTGGTGATTTTGGTTGTCATGAAACTTTGTTTTGTGCTTTAATGCCATTTTCTTGTCATCATCTTATTTGTTACATTACGCCAAATGCGGCAATTAAGTTGATCGTGCACTCATCGACTGGATGATCGTGAATTTTCTGTCCTCGCCTGACCAGGGAAACAAAATTGTCAATTCAAGCCAGAACTAAACAGTTATCTGCTGCCACGCATTCGAGCTTTACAGGAAACATTATATCACACTAGCTCGATCGTCTGCCGGGGAAGTGGCTATGGTTCGATCGTGTTCGTCTGCTAGGTATGTACGGTGTGGTTTGTTTACTTATCTTCTGCGGGTTTTGTGCAGAAATTATACGTTACGATAGTCTATTGTGACTAATTTGAATAGTTTTTGATCTAACAATGCCGATCACCTCCACTGCAGAAAGGATTTTGTCGTTGAAGCTGCGCTAACCCCTCTGTTGTCTTCAACGTGTCAGCCATGTCGACATGTTCGCGTTATCTGCCTCGTTTTAAGACCAAAATGGCGGGTCGCGTGAATAAGGTCCATTGAGGCTCGCCACTGGATGCGCACTACAAAAATACCATTTTCCCTGAAGCCTTTGCGCATCTGTAACTGGGATTGGTGGCTCATTTGTGTATGGCAGTGGAATTGTTGCATAATATAAAACAAGAAGGGCAAAGCCCATACGACTCACATGCTTGACCTTGACCTTTACATGACCTTGACCTTCAGGTGACCTTCAAGGTCAACCAACTAAACCTAGCAATGACATTATACACTAAGAACTGCTTTACACATTTTTCCTACCAAAATACATGTGACCTTGACCCAAGGTCAAGGTCATCCAAGGTCATGCAACACAAAGCTGTTAATTCAAGACATAGGAAGCACAATGGTGCTTATTGGCACTTTCTACCATGAGATATGGTCACTTTTAGTGGTTCACTACCCCATTTTGGTCACATTTCAGAAGAGTCAAAGTGACCTTGACCTTGATGATATGTGACCAAATTGTCTCATGATAAAAGTATAACATGTTCCCCACATAATTATTAAGTTTGAAACAGTTATCTTCCATAGTTCAGGGTCAATGTCACTTCAAAATATGTATACAATCCAACTTTGAAGAGCTCCTGTGACCTTGACCTTGAAGCAAGGTCAATCAAACTGGTATCAAAAGATAGGGATTACTTTGTCCTATATACCATACATAGGTCAGGTATCCAATGTCAAAAACGTTACAGAAAATTGGGAAAATGTGAAAAATAGCTGATTTTAAACATTTACGGCCCCTGCGACCTTGACCGTGAAGCAAGGTCAAGTCACTGTGTACGTTTTTGTACGCCTTGTCATCCTACACCATCATGCCAAATTGGGTGTTGATAGACTTAATAGTCTCCGAGAAAAATCCAACGTTAAAGTTTTTTACGGACGGCAGGACGCCCGGATGACCGGACGCCCGGATGACCGGACGCCCGGACACCCAGATGGACGACACGGGTGACCAAGTATGAAAGTATAACATGTGTACTACAATGTTCTGAAGTTTGGAAGAGTTATCTTCCATAGTTCGGGGTCAAGGTCACTTCAAAATATGTATACAATCCAACCTTAAAGAGCTCCTGTGACCTTGACCTTGAAGCAAGGTCAGGTCACTATGTATGTTTTTGTACGCCTTTTCATCCTACACCATCATGCCAAATTGGGTGTTGATAGAGTTAATAGTCTCCGAGAAAAATCCAACGTTAAAGTTTTTTTACGGACGACAGGACACCCGGACGGCCGCCCGGACAGCCGCTCGGACGCCCAGACGGCCGACACTGGTGACCTAGTATGAAAGTATAACATGTGTACTACAATGTTCTGAAGTTTGGAAGAGTTATCTTCCATAGTTCAGGGTCAAGGTCACTTCAAAATATGTATACAATTCAACTTTAAAGACCTCCTGTGACCTTGACCTTGAAGCAAGGTCAATCAAACTGGTATGAAAAGATGGGGATTACTTTGCTTTATATACCATATATAGGTCAGGTATCCAATCTCAAAAACGTAAGAGAAAATTGGGAAAATGTGAAAAATGGCTGTTTTTTAGACATCATTTACGGCCCCTGCGACCTTGACCTTGAAGCAAGGTCAAGTCACTATGTATGTTTTTGTACGCCTTGTCATCATACAAAATCATGCCAAATTGGGTGTTGATAGACTTAATAGTCTCCGAGAAAAATCCAACGTTAACGTTTTTTACAGACGCCCGGACGCCCGGACGGACGAAAAGGGTGAGTACTCAGTACATAGACTCACTTTTGCTTCGCATGTGAGTCAAAAAGACCGAAGAATATATCACTAAATCGATGCATTTGTTGACGACACAGCACAGAAAAACCAGTACGTTTGAAGTAGAATACAAACACATTTTCTCTCTTACATACATATATGTATTGAGGTTCACTGGATACACATGGCAATCAAGTAGCAAACAAGCATGAGGTAGGGTGGCATAGTTACATAATTTTACAAACAAAAAAAACGCCCCATGGAAAATCACTGGATATACATGTCAATAGAAGAAAATCAATGTCAATCAAGTAGCATAATTATTATAAAAACACCTAAAATGGGGGGTTCACTGGATGTACATGTCAACATTCAAACACATCATATTTCCATTGAGTAATGGACAAGAACCTCTTGCCATCTTGGGATGTTGTGGTCAGAAAAAACCCACACAAAGATGTCCCTCCACACAAGGGCAGGTGGCAGCAGAGGTCTCAAGGACATCCTCCACTTCCCCCACTCACGGAAAATTACTGGATGTACATGTCAACAGACACATTTTTTTATAGTGGCATTGTTCATAATACACCGAAACACGTAATATTCTTATTTCTTGCCATCTGGAGCCCTTGTGGCCAGAAAAAACTCACACGAAAAAAAAGTCCCTCCACACGAGGGCAGGTGGCAGCAGAGATCTCAGGGAGATTCTCCCCTTCCCCCACTCACGGAAAATCACTGTATGTACATGTCAATATTAGAAAGAAAAAAAGTTTACATGAAAGGTGTGGGGGATACATATCAATCAAGGCAAGGCAGACAAGAATGGCCCACCGAAATGTCACGAAAACAAATGTCCCTCCACACGAAAAAAAAAGTCAGGTGGCAGCAGGGGTGTCTCAGGGAAATTCTCACCTTCGCCCACTCACGGAATATCACTGGATGTACATGTCAATATAAGAAAAAAAACATGTTTACATGAAAGGTGGGGGGGTACATGTCAATCAAGGCAGACAAGAATGGAAAATCTAGTTAGATGTACACGTCAACAGACAAAAACAAGAAGGGCAAAGCCCATACGACTCACATGCTTGACCTTGACCTTTATATGACCTTGACCTTCAGGTGACCTTCAAGGTCAAGGTCAAACAACTAAACCTACCAATGACATCATACACTAAGAAATGCTTTACACATTTTTCCTACCAAAATACATGTGACCTTGACCCAAGGTCAAGGTCATCCACGGTCATGCAACACAAAGCTGTTAATTCAAGACATAGGAAGCGCAATGGTGCTTATTGGCACTTTCTACCATGAGATATGGTCACTTTCAGTGGTTCACTACCCCATTTTGGTCACATTTCATAAGGGTCAAAGTGACCTTGACCTTGATGATATGTGACCAAATGTGTCTCATGATGAAAGTATAACATGTGTCCCACATAATTATTAAGTTTGAAACAGTTATCTTCCATAGTTCAGGGTAAAGGTCACTTCAAAATATGTATACAATCCAACTTTGAAGAGCTCCTGTGACCTTGACCTTGAAGCAAGGTCAACCAAACTGGTATCAAAAGATAGGGATTACTTTGCCCTATATACCATATATAGGTCAGGTATCCAATCTCAAAAACTTCAGAGAAAATTGAGAAAATGTGAAAAATGACTGTTTTTTGACTCACATGCGAAGCAAAAGTGAGTCTATGTACTCACCCTTTTCGTCCATCCGGGCGTCCGGGCGTCCGAAAACTTTAACGTTGGATTTTTCTCGGAGACTATTAAGTCTATCAACACCAAATGTGGCATGATGGTGTATGATGACAAGGCCTCAAAAAACATACATAGGGACTTGTCCTTGCTTCAAGGTCAAGGTCGCAGGGGCCATAAATGTTGTCTAAAAAACAGTCATTTTTCACATTTTCTCAATTTTCTCTTACGTTTTTGAGATTGGATACCTGAACTATATATGGTATATAGGGCAAAGTAAGCCCTATCTTTTGATACCAGTTTGGTTGACCTTGCTTCAAGGTCAAGGTCACAGGAGCTCTTCAAAGTTGGATTGTATACATATTTTGAAGTGACTCTGACCCTGAACTATGGCAGATAACTGTTTCAAACTTAATAATTATGTGGGGCACATGTTATACTTTCATCATGAGACACATTTGGTCACATATCATCAAGGTCAAGGTCACTTTGACCCTAATGAAATGTGACCAAAATGGGGTAGTGAACCACTAAAAGTGACCATATCTCATGGTAGAAAGTGCCAATAAGCACCATTGTGCTTCCTATGTCTTGAATTAATAGCTTTGTGTTGCATGACCTTGGATGACCTTGACCTTGGGTCAAGGTCACATGTATTTTTGGTAGGAAAAATGTGTAAAGTATTTCTTAGTGTATGATGTCATTGGTAGGTTTAGTTGTTTGACCTTGAAGGTCACCTGAAGGTCAAGGTCATGTAAAGGTCAAGGTCAAGCATGTGAGTCGTATGGGCTTTGCCCTTCTTGATAGACAACATTTATGGCCTCTGCGACCTTGACCTTGAAGCAAGGACAAGTCACTATGTATGTTTTTTGAGGCCTTGTCATCATACACCATCATGCCACATTTGGTGTTGATAGACTTAATAGTCTCCGAGAAAAATCCAACGTTAAAGTTTTTGGACGCCCGGACGCCCGGACGCACGAAACGGGTGAGTACATAGACTCACTTTTGCTTCTCATGTGAGTCAAAAAGGCATTGTTCATAATACACCGAAACACGTAATATTGTCAATTCTTGCCGTCTGGAGCTATTGTGACCAGAAAAATACCCACACAAAAAATGTCCCTTCACACAAGGGGAAGTGGCAGCAGAGGTCTCAGGGAGATTCTCCCCTTCCCCAACTCACGGAAAATCACTGGATGTACATATCAATATTAGAAAACATGAAAGGTGTGGGGGTTCATATCAATCAAGGCAGACAAGAATGGCCCACCGAAAATCTAGTTAGATGTACATGTCACGAAAAAAAAAGTCCCTCCACAGGAAAAAAGTCAGGTGGCAGCAGGGGTGTCTCAGGGAGACTCCCGCTGCCGCTCAGTTCTGGCCCTCTTTCTCTCCTCCACCCAAGCCTCGTACGACTGGCTTGAAGCTTCGCCACACCACCAGGCCCCGTAATATTGCTTGTGATTTCCGCCTGCCCGTTCCTTCTGGCACAGGCCGCACCGGAAAGGGCGGCGTGGCGCCTGCTTCCTCTCCATCAGTCCCCTCTCCTGCTTCTTGCGCCGCCATGCCGTGGTCTTCGATGTTGAGGTGACTTGAATGGCGGGCGCAGTCGCAAAGGGAGGTTTGACGATGACAGTGGTGGCAGAGGGAACCGCAGTTTGCGCTGAAGGGGCAGAGGGAGCAGAAACTGAAGCAGAGGAAGCAGAGAGAGCAAAGCCGATGGCCGAAGCCACACTGGTGCCTGCCACAGTTGCACCGGACGGTGTGGAGTGCTGGACGACCCCTGCTGGAAGGTGGAGGAGCGTGCCTCTTTCCTGAAGGCCAGATGGGGGCAAGTACAGAAATGTAGGCGGTCGGGGAGCCAGTCTTTGCGGACCTGCGTATATGGGCAGGGACTGCTCTACTGGTCTCGTTTGCTTCCGCCTCTTCTCTGTCTTTGCTTGGCCAACTGTCGAGGTTCCTGTAAAAATACCATCCTTGCGTGTCTATGCTTCATTAATATCAAAGTCATAGGGTCAGAAAGTCATCCAAAGATTTCAGGTGAAGGTTACATTACAAGACCAGTGACAATTACGTTTCATCATAGCTCAGCACCCTGCACGAGTCATATGGACTTTGTTAGACCATGTAGCGATCAATAAAGGAATGACTTGAGAGCACCAGCAGATCTTTTGGACATATGCAAGAATCAAATTAAGAAAATTCCCAAACATAAATAAAAAATGTTTTCTGGACGGTCAAAATATAATACAGACATTTCTTTGTCAGTGAACTTCAAGTTATGAAAAACAAAACAATGATGAACTGTAACTCTTACCAGGTCGGTGAATGAAATGAGGCAGAGAGTTGTTTTGCTCTGTGGAGCCATATGACTCTTCAGATGAAGGCCACCAGGTTTGGCATGGTGCACCATCACGTTCCCGAACAACCCACTTCTCACTGACAATCCCTGATGCCAGCGAGCCACTCTGGTCTTCTTCCAAAAACTCCAATAAGTAGTACATGATGGAACTGGGATGCCCAAAGAGAGAGAGAGAGAGAAGGGAGGGAGGGGGGGGGGGAGAGGAATGAAATCAATGTTCTTTGTAACAAAAGACTTTCACATCATATGTGACCAGCCACGACAAAACCAGTGCTAAGTCGATTCAAAGATTATAGGTTACACATAACCTATAATCTTTGGTCGATTTTTGGACAAAATAGGGTTTTAATAATTTTTAATTCTGCATTCATTTCTGTTTGTTTTGATATAAGAATGAACAGTGTGAGTTAATTAGAATAGGAGTTACAGGCATTTCAAGTTGGGTACTGAAGCAGCGGTCATTTAGAAAACAAGAAGGGCAAAGCCCATACGACTCACATGATTGACCTTGACCTTTATATGTCCTTGACCTTCAGGTGACCTTCAAGGTCAAGGTCAAACAACTAAACCTACCAATGACATCATACACTAAGAAATGCTTTACACATTTTTCCTACCAAAATACATGTGACCTTGACCCAAGGTCAAGGTCATCCAAGGTCATGCAACACAAAGCTGTTCATTCAAGACATAGGAAGCACAATGGTGCTTATTGTCACTTTCTACCATGAGATATAGTCACTTTTAGTGGTTCACTACCCCATTTTGGTCACATTTCATAAGGGTCAAAGTGACCTTGATCTTGATGATATGTGAACAAATGTGTCTCATGATGAAAGTATAACATGTGCCCCACATAATTATTAAGTTTGAAACAGTTATCTTCCATAGTTCAGGGTCAAGGTCACTTCAAAATATGTATACAATCCAACTTTGAAGAGCTCCTGTGACCTTGACCTTGAAGCAAGGTCAACCAAACTGGAATCAAAAGATAGGGCTTGCTTTGACCTATATACCACTTGTAGCTAAGGTCGCCATTCTCAATAACGTGGGAGAAAATTGGGAAAATGTGAAAAATGACTGTTTTTGAGACCACATTTATGGCTCCTGTGACCTTGACCTTGAAGCAAGGTCAAGTCACTATGTATGTTTTTTGAGGCCTTGTCATCATACACCATCATGCCACATTTGGTGTTGATAGACTTAATAGTCTCCGAGAAAAATCCAACGTTTAAGTTTTTACGCCCGGACGGACGCCCGGACGGATGCCCGGACGGACGGACGGACGGACGGACAGACGACACGGCTCAGTACATAGACTCACTTTTGCTTCGCATGTGAGTAAAAAAAACGATCTCAGAAGATATACCCTCTTCAGACATTAAACACCTTAGCAACAGTATTTCAAACTCCGTTTACAAAAATAGCTGACCTTATTTTTTTTCGACATCCACAGAGCAGAAACGCCGAGAGAGCGGCCTTTCTAACGGTATATAACATGAAGGGGTTCTGCAAGGGTTTAGGTGTGTTTATTGCTGCTAAAATAAGGCAATTAATGCTAATTACAGGGAGCTTTTGAAACAATACACAACACAAAAGTCTTTATTTTAGCATCAAAATATAATTCTTCAACATGTTTCCTTTACTGGCATGATAGTTTGAACCATGTAGAATATATTTTTATCAAAAACTGAAAAAGTGAAAATCACCCAGATTTCTCAGACTTAGCGCAAGAGAGGGCTGCGCGACTTAGCACTGGTTTTGTCATGGCTGGTTACATATTACTGTCACAACAAACAGCTACCTACCACCTCTTGCCGCTAGGAAAAGATAAACAATCAAATACAAAATGAACAAATGATGGAAAAATGAATGAATTGATGATTTCTACTCTTAGCCTATTTCCTACTTGGTCAGCCTTTCGGTACACAACTGTGACTATTAACGAAGAGGGGCTACAACAAATTTCTTACAGTGGAAAGGGAGGAGCACACACTTCTGCTGAATTTCTCTGAGTGGAACTGCAGTCAAGTGACCAGACAAGTTTGAGACTTTGAAAATGTTTAAGTCAGGTGAAACTCATGGATAATCAAAAAAGTTACTTTGTCTCTCAAATTTATCAATAACCATAAACACTTCTTGTGAAGAATTAGGCACAACAATATTTCGAACCAAACCATGACTTCCAGAATATCTAACACAATTATCACATTCTGAAACTGCAATCAAACAATTCTTAAATTCACTTGTTTATAATAGAACTTTATACTGATGGCATTCTTCAAATCCTTGAGGAACTTTTTTTTTTGTTTTGGCACATTTTCAGCTAATATTTCTGTCTTCAACAGTGAGGCACTCTGCTTTTCAGACATCCTACAGATCACTTGAGCAAGAGGGTCTGTTGGCTTCCTAACCATGCGCTTGAGAGTTCTCATGAAGTTTTCAAATGGAAATGATGAATATGAATCTAGAGGACCAAATCTCTTTACATCATCACACAGATACATAGCAGCCCATGAACATTATACACCACAAAGTCCCCACCATAGAGGTCCCTTGCTGTGGAAACAACCCCAGTTAGTATCTCGTGAACCCAGTCAGCATGAGATACACACAAATCTTGTGAAGTTAAACAGAAAATTGAAACATAAAGCATCATGAAATGATTATACAATTTCTTTGACAGTTGACTTCTCAAAGCAATAGGACCCGAGTACAACTAAAACTGTCGAAATTCTGAATGCTTAATTATTCATTTATTGCACTAAATCAAACTGTCTCTCAGAACACCTCAAATGATCCAATCAAGAATACCAATTGAAGTATTTTATTAACTAACAGCAATAAGAATACCTTCAATCATGCAGACTATATTTCTACAACTTCACTGATAATCATCACATTAAACAGATAAAAATGAATACAAGAATGGAACAAGACAGTACCTCTACGTGTGAACAATGAGAAATGACGGGCGAATTGGTGGCAGATAAGGAGAAGTGTAAAGTTTGGGGCGTCACTTAGCGCTGAATGAGCGCTTCATGTTGGCAATTGAGCGCTCTTTGTAGTGCAGCGCTTCACTTGTTAAAGGGAGGTAAATCACTGCTGCATGTGAACTCGTACTAAACAAGGGACGTTACTCTTACAGGGAGGGCACTGCATTAGTCACGTGATATCAACATGGCTGAAGAGCGTGAGCCACCCCCTTTCGGCGAGGAGGAAGCACTGAAAGAGGAAGACGATTTGTTTTCTGATGCCACCGAAGTGAGTTTTTATTGTATCGTTTGCACATAAACTCTGGCGTGGTGCCATTTTCGTTCTGGCATTGTTTGTTTAAATTGCCCAGAAAACGACTGCGCTGTCGCTCACGAGCTAGACTAGAGAGCTTGACCCGCCGGTGATTGCTCACATCTGGAAGGATGTTGTGCATTTGTTGTTGAAAACACTGACATTTTTCGTGACGCACTTGCAGAGGGAGCTCTAAGAGTTCTCAGTATTCGTGTAGTCTGGCGAAGTTGCACGTTGGTCTTTTGGCATCGTGGCGTGGTCTTGTGAGTTGCTGACATTTTGCTCTATTTGGTGGGCGTTGACTCATCGCTGTATAACAAACCAAACACAATAGACCCCCCCTGACTTGTACAACCAGTGCATAGTGCTGCAGAATGGATTAATTGAAATGGTGCACGGTAAAGTTTGAATGAAATGTTCTTCGTTAATATCGCCGTGTTTCTGGCAGTGGGCGTCGCGTCTTATCTACATCTCTTTTCCGGTTATTGATTTTGTCTTCGTCGGGTGCATGTTGATTATATACAACTTACAAGCGTGTATTCATTGTGGAATGTCTCCTGAAGATTTTCCACCAGGAGGAAGTGGAAACACTGGTGGTTACGATAATGTTGCGTTTGTTAGCGTGCTTAGATCTATACATGTCACCTGTGATATTTAGATCAGATAAGTATATATCTAACAGGCAGCAGGTTTCAAACCGAAGCATATCACATACCAAGTTTTAAATGTAGGTTTTGTTCTTTCCCCATTGACAGTAAGGCTGACGATGGCTCAAAGTGTAAGTGTGTTCAGGTGAATATATGTGTGTGCTATAAAAGTGCAGGTTTTATTTTACTTGACATGGTTAATTTAGTAGGTGTAACTGCAGAGTATACTTGACAAGGATATAATACATTGTCTGATGACTTGAAATGATTTCTCCCAGAAATGTTGAAATGGAAAAATTTGAGAGAAAAATTGCATGGCGAGTTCAGCATGTTAATTATATAAACACAATTGATGAGCTTGATAGTGCTCATCAGATGACAGTGAATTGATCTCTGCTCCTAACCAAAGTAGACCAGTGTTTGAGCAAGGGGTCAGTGGAAAATGAGACCGAGTATGATCTTAGGGAGAATGGAATATAAGTATTGTTTGTTCACGCATTCTCTATCATCACTAGGTCAGCTGTGTCACATCTCTAACTGAACACCTTCAAACTTGCTGTTTGCCAAACTGAAGAAGGGCTATACCTGAAACGTTTGTTCTCCTACTAAACCAGTGGTTCCAACACCTCCCAGTGATCTTTGTGATAATTTTTTGTTCTGAACCCAGTGCTGAGCTTCACTTTCTGGATGCTCCTCTGTTTTAGCCAGGGGAGGAGTTCCCCAAAACATAAGAGTGTACTGTTCAAGTCTGAAATAAACAGAACATGATGTATGCATGTGTGTAAATTAATGCATGCATGTTGGTGTGCAGACACATGTGTGCATGTATGAAGTAGGGTAATATTTATAAGCCTTGCATTCAAACTGTTGTTTTGCCTGTGAAAAGTCACAGACCAGGATAGAAAGCCTGCTTATAGACCATGACACTTGATAAAGCAACCAACAGTAGGTAAAGTTCTTGGCCTTGTTAATTAAACAAAGACAAGGTAAAACAAAGATACGAGATAAACGAGAGAGATGCACAGTTTTTACTAAATAATCTTCATTAGGAACAAGTGGTAAGAGTATACACATGTACATACAGACAAAGGCAGTATAAATGTCTGCCTGTAAGTACATCATACATGTATACTTATATCCTTTGTGCCTGATGAGGATGTTTTAGCTGAAAATGTTCATCTCTCTCATTTATCTTGTATCCTTGTTTTGTCTTCATTTTAATGATAAGACCAAGACCTATATGTTGTGCTGGTTGCTATGTGAAGCTTTGCTATTTTATCAAATGAGAATCCTATGGAGAATGTGAATGATGGGTAGGTGATTGAAAGTTTAAAGTGGAGCCTGTCACTCCACTTGCATAATTTAACTAGTCAGGACATGTACTTTGGGAGTTGGTCTCACCACCAGTGTCACTCCTTAGCATTAAATGTTCCAAATCACCATACTTAATTAACCCTCTTAGCCCCATACTAAACAATAGGTAAAGTTGGCATGGTTTGGGTGGCTGTGTATAGTGTCTGTTTCCTCTTAGGAAGGATTCAGCAGTGAGAAAGTTTACAGTAGCTCCACAGAGGAATGTCCAAGTGCTGCAGATCATGTTACATTTCTGGGCTTCTAAAACCCTGGGAAAGGCCAGAAAGGAGTGCATTTGCTCTTGCTTTGCTTGGCCCTTGAACTTTCTCTTAATTCTAGAGGCCTATCTGAAATTCAGTCTTTGAATGCAAGAGGGCTCACACACACACACACACACACACACACACACACACACACACACACACACACACACACACACACACACACACACACACACACACACACACACACACACACACACACACACGCGCGCACACACACACACACCTCCCACCCCCAACCACCTCCCACCCCCAACCACCTCCCACCCCCAACCACCTTCCACCCCCAACCACCTCCCACCCCCAACCCCCCTGCCCCCAACTCCCCTGCCCCCAACTCCCCTGCCCCGACCCCCTCCCCATCCAAGTCAGCTCTTCTTTGTGCTCATGAAATAATGACATGATTGCTATATTTAGGAGAGTGAGATTGAGGAGGAAACTGCAAGAGGAAACCCAGCCCTATGCTGACAGTCAGGGGCAGTTTGTGAATAGGGCAGAAGGTGAAGTATCACTGTATGGGACTCAAGTATTGGACTGTTGGATCTGAATAATCTGCCTGTCTAGATGCAGCATGGGACTCTAGTATTGGACTGTTGTATCTGAATGATCTGTGCCTGTCTAGATGCCACATGGGACTCAAGTATTGGACTGTTGGATCTGATTGATCTGTGCCTGTCTAGATGCAGCATGGGACTCAAGTATTGGACAGTTGGATCTGAATGATCTGTGCCTGTCTAGATGCAGCATGGGACTCAAGTATTGGACTGTTGGATCTGAATGATTTGTCATTCTGTGCCTGTCTAGATGCAGCATGGGACTCAAGTATTGGACTGTTGGATCTGAATGATCTGTGCCTGTCTAGATGCAGCATGGGACTCAAGTATTGGACAGTTGGATCTGAATGATCTGTGCCTGTCTAGATGCAGCATGGGACTCTAGTGTTGGACTGTTGGATCTGAATGATCTGTGCATGTCTAGATGCAGCATGGGACTCTAGTGTTGGACTGTTGGATCTGAATGATCTGTGCCTGTCTAGATGCAGCATGGGACTCAAGTATTGGACTGTTGGATCTGAATGATCTGTGCCTGTCTAGATGCAGCATGGGACTCTAGTGTTGGACAGATGGATCTGAATGATCTGTGCCTGTCTAGATGCAGCATGGGACTCAAGTATTGGACTGTTGGATCTGAATGATCTGTGCCTGTCTAGATGCAGCATGGGACTCTAGTGTTGGACTGTTGGATCTGAATGATCTGTGCCTGTCTAGATGCAGCATGGGACTCTAGTGTTGGACTGTTGGATCTGAATGATCTGTGCCTGTCTAGATGCAGCATGGGACTCAAGTATTGGACTGTTGGATCTGAATGATCTGTGCCTGTCTAGATGCAGCATGGGACTCTAGTGTTGGACAATTGGATCTGAATGATCTGTGCCTGTCTAGATGCCACACGGGACTCTAGTGTTGGACTGTTGGATCTGAATGATCTGTGCCTGTCTAGATGCAGCATGGGACTCAAGTATTGGACTGTTGGATCTGATTGATCTGTGCCTGTCTAGATGCAGCATGGGACTCAAGTATTGGACTGTTGGATCTGAATGATCTGTGCCTGTCTAGATGCAGCATGGGACTCAAGTATTGGACTGTTGGATCTGATTGATCTGTGCCTGTCTAGATGCAGCATGGGACTCAAGTATTGGACTGTTGGATCTGATTGATCTGTGCCTGTCTAGATGCAGCATGGGACTCAAGTATTGGACAGTTGGATCTGATTGATCTGTGCCTGTCTAGATGCAGCATGGGACTCAAGTATTGGACTGTTGGATCTGATTGATCTGTGCCTGTCTAGATGCAGCATGGGACTCAAGTATTGGACTGTTGGATCTGATTGATCTGTGCCTGTCTAGATGCAGCATGGGACTCTAGTATTGGACTGTTGGATCTGAATGATCTGTGCCTGTCTACATGCAGCATGGGACTCTAGTGTTGGACTGTTGGATCTGAATGATCTGTGCCTGTCTACATGCAGCATGGGACTCTAGTGTTGTACTGTTGGATCTGAATGATCTGTGCCTGTCTAGATGCAGCATGGGACTCAAGTATTGGACTGTTGGATCTGAATGATCTGTGCATGTCTAGATGCAGCATGGGACTCAAGTATTGGACTGTTGGATCAGATTGAGTTGTCCCTGTATGGATGCCACCTGATAGCCTCTTTGGCTTGTGGGGCCATTTCTTGCTGAGATGCTGGAGTAGGCCAGAAAGCCCATGCATCCAAGGGTTGCAACTGATAAGGAGGACATCAAGGGGCTCTGGCAGCAGGTTACACTTGTCAAGACTGATGTTAAAGGAAAGTTGTGCATAGTACAATGGATTGGAAAAGAACCAACCCATATATCAAAACCTGTGTTATTGTCAGCTGGTGTTCATTTTCATTGGTATGAAAAACAAAAGCTTAAGTTTACATGTATATATGTGCGTAGGCATGCATGTGTGCATGTGTATGTGTGCACATGAGAATGTATGTGAGTGTGCCTGTGTTTGTGTGTTTATGTGTGTGTTTGTGTGTGTGTGTGTGTGTGTGCTCACACATAAGGAAATGAGTGTGTGTGTGTGTGTGTGTGTGTGTGTGTGTGTGTGTGTGTGTGTGTGCCAGTTTCATAATTGTCTCACTTGAATTTATGTAGCCTCTGCATTTATGTTTTCCTGACTTATTTATTCCTTACACATTCATTAATACTCATGGGCAGTCTGTTGACAAATATGTTATCAAACTCATCCAACCATCATGCATATTCTTATTAATTTGGTCATTCATTTGTTCATTTGTTCATTCATTTGTTTGTTCATTCATTCATTCATTCATTCTTGTCTGCAGGCTGACAAGGCAGGTGGGAATGCCCCAGCCAGTCTGGAGGTGAACCTGGATGACAAGGAGGAGAAGGACAACCCTTTTGAATGTACGTTTGCACTCTTCTTATTTCTCTCCATCTGTGTTTTGAAAATATAATTCTTATGTTTGATTGTGATGAATCTATGCTCTCTCTCTCTCCCTCTCTTTTTAATAGCTGAAACTATATGTGAGGATAATGGATGGGTGGGTGGGTAATGTGTGGATGGATGGATGGATGGATGGATGGATGGATGGATGGATGGATGGATGGATGGATGGATGGATGGTGTTCAAGATAGACAAGTGGACGAACTGACGACTTTCACACATTAGGACATACCACTGTAGATTCCCATTTCAACATTTATTCTTCTGATAAATGCAAGTCACGTCCATGTTACAACATGCTGAGTCAAAGACTGAAAATGACGTAATTAGGAGGGACAATGAGGAACAGTCATGAAGGGGTTGTCTCTCTTAGATTACATTCCCAAACATCTCCCTTTTTTTTTTTTTTTTTTTTTTTTTTTTTTTTTTCGAAAACATGTATCTGGAGAACTGTCCTGGCACTGTTGACGAATAAATGTAGT
>JAWQFJ010016230.1:0-10000 GCA_034096865.1 Theodoxus fluviatilis
CAGCTCGGGCAACAGAGTGGCGGTCTCTCGATACAACTTCCGAACAATGCTCATCTATATGCAGCATGAATGAACGAACGAACGAACGAACGAACGAATGAATGAATGAATGAATGAATGAATGGGTTTCATCGCCTATAAAAGCTTTTGTAGGCTATGTAAGGCCAATCAATGATCACGAAACGCATTGTACCAGGTAAAGTGAGAGCAAACCAATTCACAATTTCCAGTTATTTACCTCTTACGAATCGCGTAGGGAGACATGGTGGGTCTATTCTTACCCCCAGCCCACTGGGGGTCTATTCTTACCCCCAACCCACTGGGGGTCGATGGTTTGACACGAAATGTTGTTCTACATGAACTATTTTTCACATTTTCGTTACTCGTCATTTCTTCTTTGCCAAATGTCAACTGTAAGGACGAGCCCGCTCAGCCCCGTGCATGGATGCGTGTGTGTGCGCGCGCTTGAATGCTCTCGTGTGTGCTTGCATGTACGCTTGCACCATTAGCTGGGGATTCCAGGCAATCGGGGTTGGGGGGGGGGGGGGGGTGATGTCAAATAGCACCTGCCATGTGTTGCATACCATAGACATGCAAGCACTCACACACACACGCATGCACGCACGCACGCACTCACTAACACACACACACATACACACACACATACTGTACACGCGCGCACGAAGGCACACACTCACTCACACACACACGCAAGTACACACTCACTCACTCACACACACACACACACACACACACACACACACACGCACGCACACACTCACACACACACTCACACACACGCACACACACACTCACACGCACGCACGCACGCACACACACACACACACACACACACATGCACACACACACATGCACAACACACACACATGCACACACACACACACACACACATGCAGAACACACACACATGCACACAAGCATGCACACACATACGCACACACATGCAAGCACTCACACACACATATGCGCACGCACACACACTTGGACACACAAACACACACACACATACACACTCATGCACACGCACACACACACACACACACACACACACACACACACACTTGCACACACACACACACTTGCACACACAAACATACACACACTTGCACACACACGCACACGCACACACAAAAACATGCACACACACATACACACACGCACACACATGCACACACGCGCACGCGTGCACGCGCACGAACACACATATATACATGCACACACATATACATGCACAAACACATGCACGTACACACATATGCACACACACATACATACGCACACGCACACACGCACACATACACACACACAGACATGCACACACACACAGACATACACACATACATACACACGCACACACAAACACATGCACACAAACACACACGCGCGCGCGTGCGCGCGAATATGTGCGTGCGCTCACACACACTGCTAACACACACACACGTCCGCTCGGTGGTGGTGGTGGGTGGTAGTGCTAACACACACGCTCGTCCGCTCGGTGGTGGTGGTGGTGGTGGTGGGTGGTAGTTGGTGGTGGTGGTGATGGTGGTGGTGATGGTGGTAGTGGTGGTAGGGGTGGTGGTGGTGGTGGTAGTGGTGGTGGTGATAGTGGTGGGTGTTGCAATGTGGAACGGGGGAGTTGGGTGGGTATTAAATGTTTGCACGTTTCCTGTTTGAGTTTGGCCATGATAATGTCAGCTGAGGATTTCTCTGCATAAGTTGACGGGACTTTGCAAGCTAATCGCGGACCCCATGCATGTAAAACCAGCACCCTCCATGCCTACCTGACAAGCACTGACCTATTGCAGTAAAAATCGAAGTCAATCTTGTCTTTATTGCCAGATCGAGTTTCCTGCGAGGCCAGCGTCCTTGGGCAGGGTGGGAAAACTTTGTGACGACCTGTCGACTCCCTGACCCCAAACAGGAGATCCATGTAGCGCATGCAAAACTGGGCAAAAAATCCCAACGAGGAGGCCTGTTTTGCGTCGTACACGTTTCCCGCGCTTGTCGTGGAGCGGCGCCGGAAGTTCCGTCTCGCGCACAGACAGGCGTCCTAATTACGTCATCGCCTCTACGTGAATGGGGTCGTCGCTGCACATGTCTTTTGTTGACGCAAGCTTTCTACCGTACTCGTCTTTTTTACTTCCCTCTCCCCTTTTCCTGGTGTCCTCCCAGTGGAGAAACTCACCCCACTCTGTGTTACTTGTCTTTTTTTGTTCTCTCTCTCCCCCTTTCTTTCCGTGTCCTTCCAAAGTAGAAGCTCTCCCCACTCCATATTCATCTCCCGAGCTTGTTGTCACGTTCGTTGTGTCGAAGTGAGCCGAGCAATGCATCATGGGAACTGCAGACGTCACGCCGAACGAAACAAAGGGACGTGACTCCGGGTGTCAGGCGAGTTAGAAAGAGACGCACACTGCCCTCCATCTTCCCTTGTTGCCGGTGTTGCTGGATTAGACTGCCTCCTTGCTTAAAAAAATGAAGAGGAAGCAAGCTAAGTACTGTCACGGGCACGGACACACACACACGCACACACACACACACACACACACACACACACACACACACACACACACACACACACACACACACACACACACACACACACACACACACACACACACACACACACACACACACACACACACGGGTGCAGACACATCATTGCTCGCGCGTGTGTGCTCTCGGATACACGGGAGCACTTGCATATATGTACATAGATATCTTCTTGCCACTACTGCCACTGTCATCATCGTCACCTCTACCACCACCACCACCTCTACCACCACCACCACCACCTCTACCACCACCACCACCTCTACCACCACCACCACCTCTACCACCACCATCACCTCTACCACCACCACCACCAATACCACCACCGCCACCTCTATCACCACCCCCGCCACCTCTACCACCACCACCACCACCACCACCAGTGGTGCTGCCGCCTCTACAGCATTGTAATGGAAAGTTTGGTCATGGAAGGAAACCGGAACAAATGAGATACTTGGGTCGATACAAGGTGTTCGTGTTTGTGTATGCAAATGTGTGCATGCCAGAACGACTGAGAAATACTTTTATTAAATCCCTTTCAAGCGTCAAAAGGATTACGACAAGGCTGTGTGTTGGCTTTCGTCTATAGTTGCATAAGAACCGTTTTGTCGTCATCACTGAAACGATGATGAATAATGACGTTGATGTCAAATATTTCGACAGTTGTCTTGCATCGACTGGTTGCTTGAATAGGTAAATCTCCACCCGTTTCCAAGGCCTGTAGTTCCTTTGAGAGATTCAGGTCCAGGTGGGAAAAGAGCGTGGACAGCCCTCAGGAACTGGCAGTCTGTAGCATTCTAGTCCACTAGAGACTTCGCCTGCCTACTGCCGACTGACTCGGGTTCACAGAATGACTCTGTGGTAGCGACAGAGCTGTTGTACGCACACCTCCGCTGTGTGGCTGTGAGATCCTCGCCATCTACTGGACACACTTCCGATGGACACTTTGAACGGTTCCGTCTCAAATAAATCTGCAGCATTATGGGGTTCTCCTAGACTGACTGAGTGTCAAAAACAGACATATCGAAAACGTTGGACTGCCAGGAATTGAGGCGTGTTAGGACAAGCCGCTCCATTGGGAAACCCATGTGGCAAGACCGGAGGATACCAGATTGCCAGTAGAAGTCTCCCATGCAGAGTTCGTCAATAGACAACAGAGCTAGAGGTCCCCTCAAGCGCTACAAAGACTGCCTTTAAACATCTTCAAAGGTTTTCGACCTCGCGACAGCAAGTTGGGGACAACTGAGGCGGGTTTCCTAGACTGGATATGCAATCCAAAGCAATCCGAAGCAATCCAAAGCAATCCGAAGCAATACAAAGCAATCCGAAGCAATGCAAAGCAATTCAGAGCAATCCAAAGCAATTCAGAGCAATCCAAAGCAACGAAGCAATACAAAGCAATCCAAAGGGCATTTCCGGTACCATTTCAAAGTGATCGTTGAAATCATACAGGAGTCGGTATCAAAATTAGAACGAAAAGGCAGACACTGTCAGGTTTTGAAAACTGATTTATTACTAGAACTGACTAATTGGACGCTGCGCATTGTTACAGCGATCACTGTGGGGGGAAAATCACACCCGGAAATGCCGTTTGGAATGCTTTAGTTTGCTTTGGATTGCAGATCCACAGTCCTGGGTAACCAGCTTCTGGTCATCGACCACAGCTCCTGGGGAGCAGCAGTTAGGGAGGGAGTCATGTGTTTCAAGGATGAACGTTTGCGTGCTGTCGATGACACAAGACGACCGGGCGCCGAAGTATGGAGCATAATACATGGCTTGTAACATGGTAAGAAAGTACAGTTTTGGATGTCACTGTGACACCGATCAGTAAGACATAAGTACCGATACTTTGGTGTGAAATTTGATGAGCATCCCTCCCTAGAACCCCTTATTGGCCAAGTGACTTCATGTGCTCACTGGAATCTCTTACGGATTCGGGGCATTAGACACTGTTTGACGGAGAAGACTGCTGCAGCTCTTGTGTTATAGTTGGTGCTTGCTGGAAGGAATCAGTCCCAAGTGCAGAAACTAAAGCGTCTCCAAATTATAGGAGCGCGTATAGTATAGCGTCCTCCTAGGCGGGCAAGTACCTCGCCAGTTCTGTAGCCGCTTCACTGGCTTCTCATACATCGTCGCGTTGAGCACAGATGCTTGTGCAATGTGTTTCATTAAGTGTATGGCCGAGACTGCTCCACAATGCCTGTCAGAGCTTTTACAAGAGTACGAAACCACCAAGAGTCCTGCTGTCATTGGAGAGACTTCCTCTGTGCGTTCCCCCCAAAACACCGCAAAGGAATCGGATACAGATCCTTCTCATTCGTGGGTCCAAGACTCTGGAACTCAGTTCCAGAAGAGCTGAGAAGGTCAGAGTGTCTGACCAGTTTCAGATGGGGCCTAAAGGCCCATCTGTTCCGGAAACAATCGTAGGCGCCTTGAGCATGCCTCGGTGTGAGAAAGGGGCATAATAAGAATGAACACAGAGAGACAGAGAGACAGACAGACAGACAGACAGACACACAGGCAGACACACAGACAGACAGACAAACAGACAGACAGGCAGGCAGGCAGGCAGGTAGACACACAGACAGGCAGACACACAGAGAGACAGAGAGAAAGACAGACAGCAAATGTATATCATACCATTTTACTTGCTAAAAGGCATATTTATCATCAGAGATTGAATTATTTGCTTCCAGATATTGTTGATTTCACTTTCTGTCTGTCCCCTATAATTACGCTTGAGTATATTGCTGCAAAAAAGATATAAAACACTGACAAAATAAATGATAGATGGAGTGAATTATCTTCGTGTAAAATGGGAGCTATGACATTGCTTCATGTATTCATATTTGTGTGAAAGTCTGCAGATTGTGTGTGTGTGTGCGTGTATGTGTGTGTGGGTGGTGGTGCGGGGGGGTGGTATGAAGGGGGGCGGCGAGGGGGGGGGGGGGCGAGGGTGTGTGTGTGTGTGTGTGTCAGCCTGTTGCTTTGTGTATTGTAAGATTTTGTATTGAATAAAGAATTTTTAAAAAGTTAACTACGTGAGTGTATGCGCACAATGAATGTGCGTAACAAGAAGACGACTAGGATCTCAAGATTTCTCCCCTCCTCCCCCTCCCCCTCCCCCTCCCCCTCCCCCTCTCCCCTCCTTCCCCCTCCCCCTCCCCCTCCCCCCTCCCCCTCCCCCTGCCCCTCCCCCTCCCCCTGCCCCTCCTCCTCTCCCTCCCCCTCCCCCCCCCAATGTCGCTCTTCAAAACTGTCTCAAGGGCAACACGTCCAACAGCGACCTAGAGATGATTCATCTGGTTACCGATGCCGAGTGACCGGAAACAAAACTTCTACAACGTGCCAACAAGTCAAAGAAATTCGAGGTGAAAGGAAAAGTCCGACACAAAACACACGGGAGCGGCAGCACTACCCGCCGTGTCTGTCTACGTTCATGTGCATGGGCGTCAGGCAGCGCACAACGTGGTCAAGTTGTTCAGAATGCAGTCTAGCAGGTCAGCAGCAAGACACTACAAGTCTTCAACAGTCAGAAAGCGACAGCCAAAACAAAACAAAACAAAACCAAAAAAAACACACAGAGAGGATTGATGATTATGCGTCGAAAAGTTTCCCTGCACAAGGTCACATGCAAAGATGCATGTAGTATTTGTTTTGAAAGCAATTTTCCGCTAGAATGTAGCTTTGATAGTTCGTTCGAGAAAGAAGATTCTGTGTATACTTTCTGTTCTATTTGAGATTTACTTCAGGCAGCTATAACTGTGTTTAACAAAGTAATCCATCTCCATTAAAGATTGTAACTGTCGCAAGAAGATAAATGCCGATCTCCTCAAACTGAGGTGATGATGGACCCATCGTTCCCCATACTGTACTCGTGGCCAGCTTTTATCTGGGTCATCAGAACACGTAATACACTGAGAGAGTGAGCTGAAGGCAGAAGTCACGACAAAACGCATGTCTTGCAGAGGCTGATAAATTGTCTCACAACCGTAGCAATTAAGGATCTGGATATAAACTATGTACTTCGAAAGAAGCATTGATGACGAACACAACGATGGCGGCAACGACAGTGGCGATGATGACGACGACGACGACGAAGAAGAAGAAGAATAAGAAAACGAAGACGAAGACGAAGACGAAGACGAAGACGAAGACGAAGACGAAGACGAAGACGAAGACGAAGAAGAAGAAGAAGAAGAAGAAGGAGGAGGAGGAGGAGGAGGAGGAGGAGGAGGAGGAGGAGGAGGAGGAGGAGGAGGAGGAGGGGGAGGAGGAGGAGGAGAAAAAAGAAAAAAAGAGAAGAAAAAAAGGGGTGGGGGTGGGAGTGTACTAGGACGACGCTCACCTCTGATATAGCGGCGACTTCTACTTTTAGTTCACTGCCCCACTGAAAACCGAGTAGTGACAAATCTGGAAACACGTTCAGGACTTAAGCAGTCTCGATGCTCATGCTCATTTCAATGTACGATATTGTAAATCCAACTTTTTTCTTTTTTTCTTTTTTTTTGTAGGGAGTGGGGGGGGGGGGGGGGGGGGGGGAGGAGGGGGCGAAGAGGGACCATCGCACATTCCGAAAAAGAACCATGTCTGCTGACAGCATTTGTATCAATGATACATTTTCATCGATACTACGATCGAGTTGCATATGGACACTTTTTGTCTCCTTGATGCAAAAATGGCTGCGCACATGTGCATGGAACCAAATCTACAAAGCACAGAATATGGAAGTCCGAGACTGCTGCAGGTGCACGATAACACGAAAAGTTCACGGTAAGATATGTTTTCACGGGTAATCCACGCTTGAGTTCGCAAGTGAGTCTGATTCAATGGTCCCAACAACATTGAAATGGAATCAGGTAACGCTGACTAATAAATGGCACTGCGTTTATGCGACGAATGATAAGATTTGAACAAACGCATCCTATTCACAAATATTGGGAAGACACGCACGCGTCTATATCATAATATTCATGAAGCTTTGTGCAGAAGATAAATATGACCATGCTGACCCAGTGACGAAGCCCACAGTCAAGAGTTTGAGGGATTTATCGACAATGAAATGTCTGATGCTGCAATTAAAACAATCGTCTCGCGGCGTATCCCTAAGTTTTGAGCAAAATCAATCACCGTTTTGCTCATTGAGCGACTTCTTGCGAGCGTCGTAACTCGTCACACTGAGACTGCGTTTCACTCCGCAACATGCCCGGACATGACTGTAACAATCATGGCAGAAAAGATTGACTTTACACTCCTCTACATGCCCGCCATGACTGTAACAATCATGGCAGAAAAGATTGACTTTACACTCCGCTACATGCCCGGACATGACTGTAACAATCATAGCAGAAAAGATTGACTTTACACTCCGCAACATGCCCGGACATGACTGTAACAATCATGGCAGAGAAGATTGACTTTACACTCCGCTACATGCCCGGACATGACTGTAACAATCATGGCAGAAAAGATTGACTTTACACTCCGCTACATGCCTTAACATGACTGTAACAATCATGGCAGAAAAGATTGACTTTACACTCCGCTACATGCCCGGACATGACTGTAACAATCATGGCAGAAAAGATTGACTTTACACTCCGCTACATGCCTGGACATGACTGTAACAATCATGGCAGAAAAGATTGACTTTACACTTCGCTACATGCCCGGACATGACTGTAACAATCATGGCAGAAAAGATTGACTTTACACTCCGCTACCTGCCCGGGCATGACTGTAACAATCATGGCAGAAAAGATTGACTTTACACTCCGCTACATGCCCGGACATGACTGTAACAATCATGGCAGAAAAGATTGACTTTACACTCCGCTACATGCCTTAACATGACTGTAACAATCATGGCAGAAAAGATTGACTTTACACTCCGCTACATGCCTTAACATGACTGTAACAATCATGGCAGAAAAGATTGACTTTACACTCCGCTACATGCCTTAACATGACTGTAACAATCATGGCAGAAAAGATTGACTTTACACTCCGCTACATGCCCGGACATGACTGTAACAATCATGGCAGAAAAGATTGACTTTACACTCCGCTACATGCCTTGACATGACTGTAACAATCATGGCAGAAAAGATTGACTTTACACTCCGCTACATGCCCGGACATGACTGTAACAATCATGGCAGAAAAGATTGACTTTACACCCCGCTACATGCCCGGACATGACTGTAACAATCATGGCAGAAAAGATTGACTTTACACTCCGCTACATGCCTGGACATGACTGTAACAATCATGGCAGAAAAGATTGACTTTACACTCCGCTACATGCCCGGACATGACTGTAACAATCATGGCAGAAAAGATTGACTTTACACTCCGCTACATGCCTTAACATGACTGTAACAATCATGGCAGAAAAGATTGACTTTACACTCCGCTACATGCCCGGACATGACTGTAACAATCATGGCAGAAAAGATTGACTTTACACTCCGCTACATGCCCGGACATGACTGTAACAATCATGGCAGAAAAGATTGACTTTACACTCCGCTACATGCCTGGACATGACTGTAACAATCATGGCAGAAAAGATTGACTTTACTCTCCGCTACATGCCTTAACATGACTGTACCAATCATGGCAGAAAAGATTGACTTTACACTCCGCTACATGCCTTAACATGACTGTACCAATCATGGCAGAAAAGATTGACTTTACACTCCGCTACATGCCTTGACATGGCTGTAACAATCATGACAGAAAAGATTGACTTTACACTCCGCTACATGCCTTGACATGACTGTAACAATCATAGCAGAAAAGATTGACTTTACACTCCGCTACATGCCCGGACATGACTGTAACAATCATGGCAGAAAAGATTGACTTTACATCGACTTCACGAAGCCGCTCGTGGCACAACACGGCTACTACTGCGGGTCCGCTTTGACAGGGAAACTTTCCTCGGCTTACACCGGCGGTGTCGGAAAAATTAGTGACTCCATCGCTCAAAGTTCCAGCGCCCCTCCATCTGCATGATGACGCAACAAAGGCAGTGGCGTGACGGGGTCACTGGGGAAGGTCACACCCCGAGGTCGAGTTGGGAAAGGTCAAGGACGCAGCTGCCGCCTCCATCAAGGTAACAGGTGGACAGCGGTAAGTAATGAGAGCAGGTGTGCCAAGAGGCATCGCTGACAAGGAGCGTGCGGCTGCTGATCACAGTTGCCAGGATGGCAAACCGTGAGAGAAGCAATGATGGCGAGCAAACTGCTCAGGCGACTATGGCGCACTCGTCGGTTGATACTGCGCATGTGTGCATTGTGAGGTTCGTGAAACTATAGACACTGACCTGTCAACCAGGTGCGATCGAAGCAAGAGAACTTTCAGAGATTCCACCGCTGTCAGTCAGATGAAGAGAGCGAAAGACTGCAAACATCGCCTTCACACT
>JAWQFJ010016230.1:12500-17500 GCA_034096865.1 Theodoxus fluviatilis
TGACTAATAGCAAAGAACATAGACATATGTCTATGTTCTTTGCTAATAGCAAACTCACTTCCATCACTTCACAGCCCTATTCATTCCCGCGCCGGAACGTGTCTTGTTTGTAATCAGTGTTTGTTTTGTCCTGCCGAAGAGTGCAATACTCAAAAAGTTAAATGTTTCGTCTTGTCTTGTTCCAAATGTCCTGACCATTTTCTTGATTAAAACTTCTCTCTATTTTTCCTCTTTAAGATGGGAAATGTGTAAACTTTTTTAAAAATCGTTAACACTTAGATTTAAAAAATCACGTAGCAGCATATATCAGTCTACATCCCTATAGGCCGTTTTAATACGATTAATGAATTATATTGGAGAGCTGAAAATGGAATTCATGTAAAATTGTCTTCATTTCTGCACACTCTGACCTGTTCAAGGTGAAAGAGGTGCCCTAGAAAATTGTCCTTTGTATGGGTGTAAAAACCTTCTTTGTGCATAAAAACACAGATAAACATGTTAGCTATAAATGGGTTGGTAAAGTCATTCACATCTTGAATCTCCGTTGTATATATTCATCCAGTGTCTCGAAAGGATGTAGAGTGAGAAACCGAAGTTTCAAGTCTAAAAGTGTTTCTGTTTGCAATCTCTTCAGAGTTACTCGTTTTTTTCAGCACACGAATTTATGGAAAGGGCACATTCCTTGATCAAGAGAGGATAACACACTCACAGAGGGCAATCACGTTGAGAACTCAGAACAATATTCATGAATGTGTCTTGCAATTTTCTCAAGCTTCCGGTTGCTACTTCACTACAAACCCACAAAGGTTAAATCAATGGGATGATGAAAAAGGTGTCATCATGCTGGGACGATGAATAGCACAGAATTGCCTACTCAAGTTGTGGTTGGTCGTCGTATTTAGTCCAAATGTACTAAGCCAAGCATGAGCGCCTGAGATGGGCGAGGAGAGCTTTCGATTTCACCGACAAGGAAGTCCATGAAATACCAGAGATGATTATTGGATCTGACCGACAGTAAAGCTGAATGAGTTCAGTTACCGACTCAATTATGCATCGAGTTTTTGTACATCAAATCTGAAATACAAATGGAGGAAGCTACAGCAACACGACATGTAAAGCAAGTTTCTCTGAGAGAACTACGCCTCTGCCTGGAATTAAAAAAGTTTTAATACCTCAAGCTGGGATCAAACACTCTGCCTCCCTGTTTGGCATGGAAGTGTTAGAGTTTAGATCGATCTTTCTCGCAGAAAGTCAAATCTGTCCATGAAGGAACTGACATTATAAGAAGAAAAATATTTTCCGTTTGAACTCAAACACGACATATGAATGGTAAATGTAGCTCTCGTCGCCGTCACCGTCCTCCTCATCTCGACGTCCTCATCGTCCTTGTCCTCCTTGTCTCCCTAGTCATCGTCTCCATCCTCCTCGTCCCCTTCCTCCTCCTCCTTGTCGTCGTCAGCCTCCTTATCTTTCTCTCATCCATCCACCCCCGCTGCATCCCACCACACACCCTTCCCCGCACCCCCCTTCCCACCCACCCCCCTCCTCCTCCTCCTCGTCGTCGTCGCCGCAATCATTGTCGTTGTTATCATTATCGTCGTCGCTATCACTGTCGTCATTGCTATCATTATTGTCGTCGTTATCATTGTCGTCGTCGCTTTCATTGTCGTCGTTGATATAATTGTCGTGGTCGCTACCATTGTCGTCGTAGATATCATTGTCGTCGTCGCCATGGTATTAGCCGCAGCATTCATCATCACATCTACCAAAAACACCACCAACGCTGCCTGATGGGCGGGCGAATGAGAAAACAAATGAGAGACGGGGAGCTTTGATTGTGAGGAATGTGAGTAGCGGACTTTGTCGCAAGGAACAAATGAAATTCCAAAGAAAAAATGATGGATGAAAATATTTGGGCGGGGGAAAATAGCTCTGGGTGCGTCGGGTGGTGAGGTAAGGAATGAGGAAGGGGGCTTGTGGGGAGGGGGGGGGGGGGAGGGGGGCATGGGAAGGAAGGAAGGTTTGAAGTGCGGAGGGTGAGGGTCTGGAGGGGTCGAGCATTGGGGAGATGAAGGCTGATAGGGTCGGAATGGGGTAGGAGTGGGTACGAGGGAAGTGACGGAGGGCGGGGGGAAAGAGAGGGTGGTCGCGGAATGGAGGGGTGGGGGGTGGGGGGAGGGAATGTGGTCGGGTGTCGGGGAAAGGGACGGATAGTTATGTGACGAATGAGAACGGCGGTGTTGGCGGTGTTACGCAGACCAGCCAGAAATACAAGCCATTAGTGCAGGATGGACTCCTCCCGGGCTGTCAAAGACAGAGCAACGTCCCATCCGTCAGCAATGCTTTTTATACATCCCGTCTCTCCTCAATGGCACCTACCCTCTCTCCAGTCCAGACTGGTGAAGGCAGAGAGCCAAGCTAAAAAGCTCCTGGGGGGTGGGGGTGGGGGACGGGGGTGAGGGGGAAGAGGGGGCCGAAAGGGACCATGAACCAAAAAAGGGGAGGTAAATCAAAGGCATAATTACCCGGAGTTCCGTCCCCCTGGACATAGGCGGACAAAAAAGTTTGGTGGTCTTTGGATTTTTGGCGGGAGACCAACAAAAAGAGAGGAGAAAAAAATATAGGCGGATCGGGGTAGATGGTGGAGGTGAGGGAGGGGGATAGGGTGTGGGGAGGGGGTGGGTGGGGTTGGGGATGATTGGGAAGAAGTTAGAGGGATGATTTGAATGAGTAAGATGAGAAACTGAACACGGGATTAATGAAAGTCGGGCTGGAGTAGAGGGGAGCGAATGGATGTCTTGGGAGTGGAGTCGTTTGATTAAATGCAATGAGTGAAGTGTAGAAGGATAGAGAGAAAGTGGGGGAGAGAGGGGGTGGAGGGGTGGTGGTGAGAGGGGTGAAAGGATGGTGGTGAGAGGGGTGGAGGGGTGGTGGTGGGAGGGGTTGCAGGGATGGTGGTGGGAGGGGGTGGAGGGATGGTGGTGGGAGGGGGTGGAGGGTGGTGAGAGGGGTGGATGGTGGTGGTGGGTGGTGAGAGGGGTGGATGGTGGTGGTGGGAGGGGGTGGAGGGGTGGTGGTGGGAGGGGTTGCAGGGTTGGTGGTGGAGGGGGTGGAGGGGTGGTGGGGGGGGGTGGAGGAGGTGGGGTGGGGGGTGGAGGGTGGGGGTGGGGGGGGGTGGAGGGGTGGGGTGGTGAGAGGGTGGGGGGTGGGTGGGGGAGGGGTGGAGGGGTGAGGGTGGGGGGGGTGGAGGGTGGGGGGAGGGGGGGGAGTGGGGTGGTGGAGGGGGAGGGGGTGGTGGGGGGGGTGGTGGAGGGGGTGGGGGTGGTGGTGGAGGGTGGTGGGGGGGGTGGTGGGGGGGGGTGGGGGGGGGGGGAGGTGGGTGGAGGGGAGGGGTGGAGGGGGTGGGGGGGTGGGGGGTGGGGGTGGTGGTGGGAGGGGGGAGGGGGGGTGGGAGGGGGTGGAGGGGGGTGGAGGTGGTGGAGGGGGGGTGGGGGGTGGGGGGTGGGGGTGGGGGGGGGGGAGGGAGGGTGGGGGGGGGGGAGGGGGGGTGGGGAGGGTGGGGGGTGGTGGTGGGAGGGGGGAGGGTGGGGGGGGGGGTGGGGGGGGTGGGGGGGGTGGAGGGGGGGGTGGGGGGGTGGGGGGGGGGTGGTGGGAGGGTGGAGGGGTGGTGGTGGGGGGTGGGGTGGTGGGGTGGGAGGGGTGGGAGGTGGTGGTGGAGGGGTGGAGGGGTGGGGTGGGAGGGGTGGCAGAGTGGTGGTAGGAGGGGTGGTGGGTGGAGGGGTGGAGGGTGGTGGTGGAGGGGATGGTGGAGGGTGGTGGTGGGAGGGGTGGAGGGGTGGTGGTGTGAGGGTTGGAGGGTGGGGTGGGAGGGGTGAGGGGGTGTGGGTGGAGGGTGGAGGGTGGGGTGGGAGGGGTGGAGGGATGGTGGTGAGAGGGGGTGTAGGCGTGGTTGTGGGAGGGGTGGAGGGTGGGTGGGAGGGTGGAGGGGTGGGTGGTGAGAGTGGTGGAGTGGTGGTGGTTGGGGGGTGGGGGGGGGTGGGGGGTGGGGGGGGTAGGCGTGGGGGGGGGTGGTGAGGGGTGAGGGGTGGTGGTTGGAGGGGGTGGAGGGGTGGTGGGGAGGTGTGGAGGGGTGGTGGTGAGGAGGGGTGGAGGGCGGTGGGGAGGGGTGGAGGGGTGGTGGTGGAGGGGGGATAGGGGTGGTGGTGGAGAGGGGATGGAGGGGTGGTGGTGAGGGGGATGGAGGGGGGGTGGTGGAGGGGTGGGGGGGTGGTGGGTAGAGGGGTGGTGGTGGGAGGGGTTGCAGGGATTGCGGTAAGAGGGATGGAGAGGTGGTGGTTGGAGGGGTTGGAGGGGGGGTGGTGAGAGGGATGGAGGGATGGTGGTGAGGGGGGGTTGCATTGATTGTTGTGAGAGGGGTGGAGAGGAGGTGGTGAGGGGGGGTGGAGGGATGGTGGTGGGAGGGGTTGCAGGGGTGGTGGTGGGATAGATGGTGGAGGGGTGGTGGTGGGATAAATGGTGGAGGGGTGGTGGTGGGAGAGAACGAATGTCGAGAGGGTAAATGTGTAGGTTGTAGTTTTTATACGCGACTTAAAACTCACAAGTGCGTTTTAAAATTGCATATGCAGCATTTTCGCCTCATTTGTAAGTGGGCTACTTGATCAATCATCAACATGCAACAGACACCATTCACAGAAACGGACAGTCAGAGAATAGACATTTAGGAACCAGCATCACATCCACTCACAGGGTGACGTTCCAACCCGTTGCTGGATCACGGTGGCATTAAAGGATTGCTGACAACACGGTGTGACCGCACAACCCTCGCAGGTACCCGCTTTGGCTCCTGGATGGGGAGTGAGTAGGTAAGGATAGCAAAGAAAGGAAGAATGGCTGACCACTGCTTGGGGTGGGAAATCAAGGATGAAGGACATAGAAGGAGATCTTACGAGGGTGAGGGAGGGTGTTGGGGGGGGGTGGGGGTGGGGGGAGGATGAGGGTGG